>OZ020295.1:6814308-7090650 GCA_963971205.1 Aethes cnicana | reverse complement strand
GTACACTTGCTAAGCCTAAATATAAGTTTTAGATTAAGTACTAGTATTTGTAAGATGCATGCAAATCCACCTTTGTGACTTATATAAGTTAAGTAATTAAATAGTAATTAGGTGTTAATAATAAAAGTCTGTCATTGTATCAGCAAACAGTTTATTGTCTTGTTAAAGCCAGTTGGCTAGTATTAATTTAGTGTAGAGGAGTGTAGTGTATAGCTTATCTGTGGCAACACCCCGATACCGGGAACTGACCTGTCAATGTGTGCATTCCAATAAAGATGGCTACAAATGCGGATCGGCTTATCATTTATTACAGAAACCATATGATCTCGAATGCATTACCTACCCTGAGGCCTAAGATGGAATGCCTCTGTGCCAGAAATTTCAGTGACAATGTTTCCGTGCAAAAACGTCTGTATGCGTGCGAGGGTGTCCGTACACTTGTAAATGTGTGTGTACCACTACGCGGGCCAATGATTCACTTTCCATCTCCGGATGAAACAAATGAGGGTAAGGGCGAGTTGCGCGCCGGCTAGATTCAGGCGGGTCATTCCGTGGCCATTCTGTATATAGTAGGTACTATTAAATATTCTGTGCCTTTATCCAATCTTCATAAGATAGCAGCATTGTTTCTCAGTCAACTAGCTAAGTACTTTATGCTCCAGATAGCCCGCTAGCTCTTAGTTCCCTGAAGTAAACCTGCCCCAGTAGTCTGTGCCAAGAAAAAAGCATTCCGCCACGCGGCGGCGACGTTTATGTTGACGACTTTCTATTCTACTTTATAGTGGGAATTAAGTTTTTGCATAAGCAGTTAAAGCACACCATATAAACGAAACCTAAACCGCACGCTAAAATTTATAGGTGTGTTTACGTGATTGCCATCTAGTAATTATTTAAATTGAGTTCTTTTAGATTTGTTGGGGACTCGAAATCCAAATGCAAATGGCGCATAGACGAGTCATTTGCGTAGGTTCAAAAAAGTACCCGTTGTTTTGAGGATCGGAAAGCATACGCATTCGGTGTTGCCAGAGACAAGGTAATTATATAGATTGGCAATCTCCTAACATCGAAAAACTCTCTCTGTGAGCAATATCCAGGGGGCGATTCTTCATCAGCGACATTTACTATCGCATTCTTTTTCTTAAATATCGTGGGTGCTGGGCATAGGCCTCCTCTCGTCACGAGAGGGCTTGACAGAAATTAGAAGGCGCGCGGCGAAGCACTTGCAGCCGTTTAAGGCGAGTCTATTATTTGCATTCTAAGATGTGTCGTGCGCGATATATCGTGCGTGCGGCTGTCCCAAATCAATAATGAAATAAAAATAGCCCCTTACCAGATTTTGATTCGGGCAGTCACGTGACTGACGGGAAAATTGAAATCCACATATCACCTTAATTCCGGAAATAAGGGACGCTTTGTTAACGGAATATATACTACATCGCGCGTGATATTAGTTGTGCGCCCTTTGTGCGTACGAGCACAGGGCGGACACGGCCTATAAAAACACGAATTTCGAAACTAACTACGCGGGCCAGTGATACACTCTCCGTCTCCGGATGAAACAAATGACGGTAAGGGCGAGTTGGACGCGAGTTGCGCGCCGGCTGGATTCCGGCGGGTGATTCCGTGGCCGTTCTGTATGTAGTACTATTAAATATTCTGTGGTACGAGTATGTACATAGTACAATTGTACACCCTCGACAGTGAGTACGTAGTAGGTGCAACTCCTTCGAATTAGGAGTCCGTTTTACGCGGCCCTTTTACGAGCATCGTTGGCGCGCCTCCGCGCCTTTTTGCGACGTAATTCGTTCGTCGCCGTAGTGATGGGACGCACCGATGATGAGTCATTAGTGTCGATAGAATGATTGATGGCTTCATAGGTTCAATTGTGAATAAAAAACCTGTCGTCAAATTGTAAGGAAGTGTCTGTCTCACTAGTAACAAAACACAATCACATGACGACAGGTTTGGCTCAGTTGGTAGTGACCCTGCCCACTGTTCAGACGGTCGCGGGTTCGAATCCCGCTAGGGGCAACTTTATGTTGAGCATGAATGTTTGCACCCGAGTCGCGGATGTTCAATATTTATATAAGTATTTGTGTATTTCTCTATATAAGTATTTATATCGATGTCTAGCACCCATAGTACAAGCTTTGCTTATTTTGGGGCTAGGTCAATTTGTGTGAAATGTCCCAAGATCTTTATTTATTTATTTATTAATTCAGCTAACTACAAACCCATTTTGTATTTATAGACGTTTGTGTAAGATAGACTTTCACCGAGAATAAATCTAAAATTGTATTCTTATATATAAAAATCTTTACCTAATTGAAAAGGTATTGTACCATTAATCCTATTACTTGTTAACATTATTTCTTATTTTGGTATGAAAAGACGATCCTAACGGTGAAACATTTTATTCCTGATTTTCATTTTATTTTTATTTTGTATTCTTTCTGACGGACTCAATGTGAAATTCTCTTATTTTGACATGTAAAATATGCTGTAATTTGATATTGAGAAATAAATGTCTATGTCTATGTCTATTAATCAAAAAAGTTTTATTAAAAACTCAAGAACAATTTGACTAATCTGATAAGTTATTTTTTGGCTACTTTTAGTTTTCAATAAAAAATATCTGTAGAATATGCTATGCGTCCTTTATCAAAACTTACTCAATATGTAATAGCTTTTAAAAAATTATAAATACCCAATCTCTCAACTCGGACATTCATTTTCCCACTTTCCTATACGTAAAGTCATTGGTCACTCGGGATCTAAGCCTAAACAAAACAAAACGCAACTTTAGAGTCATTCGGGGTAATAGCTCGCGGTGGGTAAAAGAACGCAGCTCCCCCCTCTCCGCCGGTGGAGAGGGGGCTGAGGTGAGTGTTAGCGGAATTCAGTGGCCTTTGCGTCGCCGTTTCGGAGCCACGCGCCACGCACTCGCAGGTTATGTACTAGTCGAGACAGGTCGCCGAATAAGGTAAGTGTTGATAATTTCTTTAATATATGTGCTGTGGAAAAGTGTGCAGACATTACACGCATGAATTTAAGCCAGTAAGTCTATTGCATACATCTTGTTCGGTTATTGTAGTATTTATGTAAGTGTTAACCTTGTGGTCAAAATGTTTTAGCATGTGGGTTAGGACCGACCGTTTAATATTTTTGCTATTGGGGTAAGAGTACGGGTCTAAAATTACGCACGCGTATTATTACCCACATTGCGTACTTATACCCCGTCACAAATCAAATGTATTGTAGGTTATTTAACACTTTCTTATTATTTCAGAATACAGCAAAATGCCAAGAAACTATGTTAGGAAGGCACCAGAACGTGCCCTGATTACAGAGGAAAAAATTAAAAAAGCCAAACAATTAATTCAAGAAGGCAAAAGCCAAAGGCGTGCGGCAGAAGAAGTTGGCATAAGCGAAGGTGCCTTAAGAAAGAGGCTGAAGTCTGCCCATGTGCCTACATCTTTGGGTCGCTTTAAACCGACATTTAGCAAAGACCAAGAAGCAGAATTTGCAATTCATTGCAAAGAAATGGATGATAGGTTTTTTGGCATCACAATTAATGATTTACGACGTTTGGCATATGAGTTTGCAACTGCCAATAATATTAAACACCGTTTTGATGAATGTTGCAAGATGGCTGGTCGAGATTGGGTGGCAGGTTTTCTCAAAAGAAATCCTCATTTAAGTTTGCGCCAGTCTGCTCCCATCAGCTTAGCCAGAGCGATTGGTTTCAATAAAACTCAAGTTCAGCGATTTTATACTATGCTCAAAGAGGTCTATGACAATCATAAATTCCGACCAAATAGAATTTACAATATGGACGAAACTGGTATGAGCACAGTTCCAAAAAAAACACCTAAGGTCGTATCTGTCAGAGGCAAAAAAGTGGTCGGAAAAGTTGTATCTGCTGAGCGAGGTACTACTGTCACTGCCATAATGTGCATGAGTGCAACAGGACACTATGTACCACCCGCGTTTATATATCCCCGCAAAAGAATACGGCCTGAATTACTGGATGGTGGTCCAACACAGAGCGTATGTATGGTTTCGGATAGTGGTTATGTCAACACAAAACTGTTTGTCGAATGGTTACACCACTTTAAGGATTTCGTCCACCCAACGAAGGAAGACCCAGTCTTATTAATCATGGACAACCACTCTTCACATATCAGTTTGGAAGGAACAAACTACGCACGGGAACATCATGTCGTAATTCTGACACTCCCTCCACATGGTAGTCACAAACTACAACCGCTTGATGTGGCTCTTCATGGTCCCTTAAAAAAATTGCATCGCCTGTAAGTCCAAATATATTTAGCATCGCCTATAAAGAAGACTCAGACCAAGCAATTGACTCGGATGCTACCACTTTAGGAAGTGACATTGAAAATGGAAAGGATGAGTCTGAGTCGAATAAGGAAAATATCTGTGCTGCTTATAATTTAAAAGAAAAACTGCCTTTAGAAAAACAAGTGATTTCTTCAAATGATAGTTTTAATGCCGTAATTCCTCAAATTGTACCATCCAATGACTCTGAATCTAATAAAAACAACACATATGTTTCTCAAAATTCTACAGCGGCACAGGTTATACAAAAACGAATGGATTCTTCAAATATTAAGACTAATCTTTCAAGTTCTAACACTGTAACAGTAGTTCAGCTGAGCCCTCTTCCAAAAATGTCTGGTAAAAAAACAAGAACTAGAGCATCTTTGAGATCTGAAATTATTACTTCGAGCCCTTATAAGGCACAACTAGAAGAAAAGCAGAAATTAGAAGAAGAAAAGCGATTGAAGACCAGCAAAAGAGTTAATAAACGAGTGGCATTTGAATCTCAATCTGGGCCATCTGGAATAAAGAATAAACGTAAAAAGAAATTAACACAGACACAATTGAAAGAAAAACAGAAAATAGAAAAAGGAAAGCCATCGAAACCCAACAGTAAAAATAATGAACAGGTCGTTTTTGAACCTCAACCTGGATCATCGGGAACAAACAATAAACATAATAAAAATAAACAAAAAATTAAAAAGAAGCGAAATGTGTCTACTGCTTGTCCAATTTGTGATGAGAAATACGAAGACCCTCCAACAGAAGACTGGATACAATGTTTAATTTGTAATAGCTGGTATCATGAGAACTGTACTGCGTACGAAGGTGGAGTATTTCGATGCGACTTTTGTTCTGAGTAGATATATCTAATAATGTATTGATTATGTGATTTAAGCTTTATAACTGATTTTGATCTCGTTCTCTAGTTGATTAAAAACTATTGTTTAAAGTTTTGTTCTGAGTAGATAATATTGTATTGATTATGTGATTTAAAATGGATAACTTATTTTGATCTCACTCTCTAGTTTATTTAAGACTGTAGTTCGTTGCAATAATTAATGTTTTAAGTTCCTGATTATATTTTAAGTACTAAAAGTTACCGATTATATTGATGTTAAAGTTCGATAAACGTTGATTATACCAATAATCTGATTTTTATTTATCATTTCCATCAATATTCTTGTGAATACGTACTTTTACCCCGCACGCGTAATTTTACCCAATAGCTTGCGTAATTTTACCCGCATGACGGGACAAGAGTGCGCATTCGCCACATTTTACTTAATCACGTATAAAAACAAAATAAGTAGCCTTGAACGTAAACAGACTTAAATAGTGGAAATATATAAGATACTCTATTGGCATTTTATGCAATCACTTCAGAAAACGTATTTTTGATTGTTATTTCAGAGCAATGAAAATAAAGTGCGTGCTTTTGACCCGAATGACTCTACGCATCAAATAAATTCCCTTCTCCGAACTGCCACTGCGCATTCTGATAAGGTTCATTTTTCTCTAAATAACAAATACAATCAGAATAACGGAAGGCCATGAAAATTGTAAACGAAAAATTAAAACACACGGGGCAAACATCTTATCAACCGAAAGAAGTCGACTGCTGTACATAGGCCACCCCCAAGGCTCGCCAATCTGACCCGTCTTCTGCCACTCGCATCCACCGTCTTCTTGCGATCTTCAATTGTTAGCAACATCATTTTGATGTCTTGAATTAATTAGAACTGTCTACAAAAATAATAAATGCAACTAAGTATCCTGAATTAGGTACTTATCTATTCTTATCTATTACTAGCTTTTCCCCGCAACTTCGTATGCGCAGAAATACTAAAATGAAAAATCCCGTTTTTTTCCCGTTTCCGTGTGAATTTCGCAAAATCCTTTCTTAGCGTATGCCTACGTCATGACATCTACCTGCATGTCAAATTTCAGCCCGATCCGTCCAGTGGTTTGGGCTGTGCGTTGATAGATCACTATGTCAGTCAGTCAGTCACTTTTGAGTTTTATATATTTAGATACATCTCTAAGATCTTAGATTTAAGTTTATGTTAGGGACTATACATCACTTCAATGTTATTTTAGTACGTACCTTTAAGTATATTTTATACATGTAATGTAAATGTAAATTTTGTAACTATGTGTAAATTTTGAAAAAAGGCCTTCTGCTTGAGTTTGTTGCGGCGCTTCTTCTCAAGCAATGGGTCTAGGAAGTGCTGGTATAGTACATTACAGACCTAGGGTGGTGAATTCGTAAATGTCCCAGATCGCAGGTTTCTGTGGCTTTACGAATTACCGCCCGTGGTTTGTCAAAGGTTTTACGTCTTGCCTTGGCCAAGAAGTGAGATTTTCTCTCCGCGTAGCGGGCAGAAAATCCCACTTTATGGCCAAGGGTGATGTAAAATTCTTTTTCTGACGTGTAAAAGTGCCCCATGTGGCCAATTTGAATTTGATTTTCGAAGACCTCAATATTATCATTAAATATTACTATCATCAGTTATCTACATTACAACACATAAATATCGCATATCAGAATCAGAGAAATACCCGCGAACTTCACAATTTCCCAGCCTTATCGTCCTAAGTCATAGGGCTCGTAAAATTATACCACCTCATGGATATCGATAATTTACGGGGCGCAACACTAGCCCGTGCTATAGGGCGACACATTTCTATGCAAATGTGTGTAGTATGCGAATGACAAACGGAGGAAACGAGTGGAAAAACATACTATCAAGTTTATGGGTTAGCTTATTGCGATATTGACATATGGGTGATTCTTACACACAATTACTTAAATATATTTTTGTTTCGCTTGACCCGTATGAAAAATAAAAAAGCCGTGGTGGCCTAGTGGTTCGACCTACCGCCTCTCATGCCGAGGCTCGGGTGATCGATTCCGGCTCGCACCTCTAAGTTTACTTACGTGCGAAATTCAATTTGAATTTACCATGAGCTTTTCGGTGAATGAAAACATCATAAGGAAACCTGCACGCATCTGCGAAGTAATTCAAAGATGTGTGTCAAGTCCCCAATCCGCACTGGGCCTGCTTGGGGACTATAGTCCCCACGGGCTATAGCCCAAACCCTCTCATGATGAGAGGAGGCCTGTGCCCAGCAGTGGGACGCAAATAGGCATAGGTAGTAGTAGTAGTACTATGAAAAATAATACCACTGATAATACTTATTATTTGACGTTTCAATTTTGATTTCAGTAAAGGTAAAGTAAAATCAAACATTTATTTATTTGAACCTTACTGCCTTTATATTATAATGTATCTACTTAATATAAAAGGCGGAATTCAACGTGCGGCATTCTCTACCAGTCAACCCTTTTATTTATGAAGTGCTTTACTTGTTGTTAAGTGCATGCAGATTATTAGTTATTATTCTCTTTTCCACTACAAAAAAAAAACTGAAAAGCTATCAATATCGCTCTTGGTTTTTCTCGACTCCCAGTTCTAATAGTTAGGTTAGGTTCTTCTCAAGTAATCTAGATACAGCGAACTCGTTTACTTTATTGCTTGATCTTTAAATAAGTGTCAAACCTATTCACCAATTACCTAAAAAGCAAATGAGATTAGAAATAAGCGACCGTTTTTCTTCCATCTTCAGTCTCTCCTCGCGCCGACATATTTCACGAGATTGAGGTCAACGTACTGTACTTTATTCTTGTAATTTTATGTCGATTGAAAGTTGAAATCAGAATATTAAAAAGTCGATAGTCGATACTAAAGTAGCCCATCCCTAGCCTTTTGTCGGCTTTCCGGAATCACTTCCAGATGTGTATTGGATGTATGTGTTATACGCATGTCATCTGTTTGAGACGCTTTCGTAACCGAAATGTGTCAGTGTGTTGATTTCAATTAGGATTAATTAGTAATTTTGATATCAACGTCAACAGTATCCGGTGCTAATATGATTGGGTGTGAAGTTTTGATATTTCGTGTTAAGTTTTGGCGTGAAACTTTGAAATCGCAACGAAACATACGGGTGCAAGTCAAAGATTTGGAAATAAATGCGACATTTCATCATGAATTTTGATGGTGGTATGGCCTGGTCCGTCCGGGGTGGTACCACCGTCTTTCCCCGCTAACCTGCCGCCAAATAGCAATGCCCGCACTATTGTGTTCCGGTAGGGGGTTAAGGCAGCCGGTGAAATTTCCCGTTATTCCGGGATAAAAAATAGGCTACTCATGTCTTTCGGACTTTAACTAAATATACACAAAATTTCATCTAAGTCGGTCCAGCAGTTTAAGCGCGAAGAGCTAACAGACAGAGTTACTAATTTATATTAGTATGGATTTCTCTACTACTACTACTACAGCCTATTTGCGTCCCACTGCTGGGCACAGGCCTCCTCTCGTCACGAGAGGGCTTGGGCTATAGTCCCCACTCGGGCCCAGTGCGGATTGGGGACTTCACACACATCTTTAAATTAAGTACTTCGCAGATGCGTGCAGGTTTCCTCACGATGGATTTCTCACTACCAAAGTTACTTCCTATGATAGGAACTTGTAATGAGCAAATGATTTATTACTACAGTATTCTACAATATATCTTGTATGCCAAGACGGCCAAATGCTTGTGACAGGCTC
Source organism: Aethes cnicana (assembly GCA_963971205.1). Classification (NCBI taxonomy): domain Eukaryota; kingdom Metazoa; phylum Arthropoda; class Insecta; order Lepidoptera; family Tortricidae; genus Aethes; species Aethes cnicana. The sequence goes on along the minus strand of OZ020295.1, from coordinate 7,081,693 downwards.
TCCATACAATACGGGAGGTAATTTCACTTCCCTGCAACTTTTTTTGTACCTATGGTATAGGCAAACGAGCGCACAGCCCACCTGATGGTAAGTGTTCACTGCGGCCCATGGACACCGACATCCTATGATCCCCCATTAGAAAACCATAGGATCTCGAATGCGTTGCCAAACTTACGAGTAGTATTGGTAAAAAACTTATGGCTTCTTATGGTTGGCAAACAAATCTTACGTCACCTGATGGTAAGTGAGCTCTGTTAACCATGGATATAAGGAATCATGCTTTGTTTACTCTAGTGGTAGCCTAGTGGTTCGTCCTCGCCTCTCATGCCGAGGGTCGGGGGTTCGATTCCGGCTCGCACCACAAGTTTCCTTATGTACGAAATTAAAATTGAATTTACCACTGAGCTTTTCCTAAACGACCTGCACGCATCTGCGAAGTAATTCAAAGATGTGTGTGAAGTCCCCAATCCGCACTGGGCCCGCGTGGGGACTATAGCCCAAACCCTCTCGTGATGAGAGGAGGCCTGTGCCCAGCAGTGGGACGGAAATGAGCTGTAGTAGTAGTAACCCTGAGGACTAAGATTGAATGTCTCTAAGCTAGTAATTCCACCTGATTAGTTAGATATGGGCCACATTTAACTACTTACCATCAGGTGGGCTGTGCTTTTCCAACCGATAACATTGAGTATTGAGTAACTCGAATTTTGAAAAAAATACTTAAAACGCGACGGCATACAAACTTTTCATATACCCATTGTCACTCTCACAATTCTCCAAATAAAAATAAATAAAAAATCTAGACGAACCTGACCACCTGTCATGCTAAAATCCTACAAACCGATTAGGGTACAGAGCGTGCCAAAGAAATATACATACATACGTACATACACTCGTAAAACATAAATCTCCTTCTGGCGCAGTCGAGTAAAAATATGGAGGAAACGGTGCGTTTTCGTACATACTATCTTTCCGTGTGTTTTCTCTTTTTAAAGTGCAGTGCGTTCACAAGTTAACTCGAGCAATTAAAACTGTTAGTGAACAGTCGTTATATTGAATAATATTAAGGAAGTACTTTTAGAGCAACAAATTAGAGTTTTGAAGAAGTTCGCTATGTAATTATATATTATACTAGCTGACCCCGCGGACTTCGTACCACTATTAGATTTTTTTTCTTTGGTATGAGAAATAGCTTACGTCCTATTCTCAGACCTACTGAACATACACTTCAAATTTCATAAGAATCGGTCGAGCCGTTTCGGAAGAGTTTGGTTACAAACACTGTGACACGAGAATTTTATATATTAGAATAGCTGACCCAGCGGACTTCGTACCGCCTTAGATATTTTTTTTGATATATAAAATAGCTAACGTCCTATTCTCAGACCAACTGAACATACACTCCAAATTTCATAAGAATCGGTCGAGCCGTTTCGGAGGAGTTTGGTTACAAACACTGTGACACGAGAATTTTATATATTGGATATATAAACTAGTACATTGAATTAACATAAGTATATGTCCACAGGCTACTGTTATCCAACTAATATTTTGTGAATTTTTCTCATAGATAGAAAAAATGGGATCAATTGTGACAATATTTTTCGAAATCGGTCCGGTCCACAAAAGATGGAGATCTGAGGTAACAAACATCGAGCCGCATTGAGAACCTTTTGGATTTTTCTGAAGTCGGTTGAAAATCGGTCCTAAATTGAACAAAGATATTTTATACTAGCTACCTATTGCCCGCGACTTCGACGCGTTTGCTGTGCTTTTCCGGGATAAAAACTAATCCGGGACTCCAACTATATCCATGCCAGATTTCATCCAATTGAAATTTGGTCAAATGGTTGAAGCGTGAAAAGGTAACAGACAGACATTTGAAGCGTGAAGGAAGAGGTACCTAACAAACAGACCGAGTTCCTTACGTATTTATAATATTAGTGTGGAAAAATAATAACTTATTAATTTATTTCATTTTTATCTTTAATGCACATAAAATATAATTACTAACGGACCGGTAGACGAGCTGTCGGTAGGCCTCCAACAAGATGGAGTGACGACCTTGTAAAGGTCGCGGGAACGCGGTGGATGCGAGTGGCACGGGACCGGTCTGAGTGGCGCGCCTTGGGGGCTGAAATGATGATGATGAATACAGTTAGTGACACACTACTAACTGTGAATTAAGACCAGTCCCTCATATTTCACAACACCGAATGTCAAAGGCAACATTGTGACCGACGTAAATAAAGTTCTACTAATAAAAGCATGTCGTTCTGTTTGTTTAAATTATAAGATAAGCCCGTTTTATAACGATCCGGGAGTGGGCGGGACTCCTACTCAAAATGTTATTTATGATGTAAACCAGGTAGTAAAGTTGGAATGGAGATTACAGTTGTTGTTCCTTTTATATTGTTCCCGTCCAGCTATAGTGGACGTTGTAGGAAAGAGCGAGAAAGAACTAAGATTAAGCCACCAAGGCTTCACATATTAGTGAAGCCGTTGGCATAGAATATTTAATAGTACTACATACAGAATGGCCACGGCATCACTCGCCTGAATCTAGCCGGCGCGCAACTCGCGCCCAACTCGCCCTTACCGTCATTTGTCATCCGGAGTTTCATCCGGAGATGGAGAGTGGATCATTGGCCCGTGTAGTGGTCGCCTACAGACATCCTCGCTCGCAAAAATTGACACTTCATTCGAATTGTGTTCGAAATCGTGTTTTTATAGGCCGTGTCCCGTTGTGTGAAGCCGTGGTGGCCTAATGGTTCGAGCTACCGCCTCTCATGCAGAGGGTCGGGAGTTCGATTCCGGCTCGCACCTCTAAAGTTTACTTACGTGCGAAATTCAATTTGATTTACCGCTGAGCTTTTTCCCAGCCTGAAACTTGAGTCCAGCAGTGGGGCACAAATAGGCGTTAGGCGATAACCGAATTCCACCATTCCATGGCATATCGTGCCTCTCTATCGCTTGTTCCGCGCTCTCGCTTCTAACTACCGCCTCTTTGCCGAGGGGCGGGGGTTCGATTCCGGCTCGCACCTCTAAGTTTACTTACGTGCGAAATTCAATTTGAATTTACCATGAGCTTTTCGGTGAAGGAAAACATCGTGAGGAAACCTTCACGCATCTGCGAAGTAATTCAAAGATGTGTGCGAAGTCCCCAATCCGCATGGGGACTATAGCCCAAACCCTCTCGTGATGAGAGGAGGCCTGTGCCCGGCAGTGGGACGCAAATAGGCTTGAAACCGGTTTTTGTCCCCATACAAATAAACCGGTATTCATATCGTTCTTTCGTTTACTATTTCATGTTTAATAAGGCTATAAAATAATGAGTGATAATAACCTAAATGCACTATAGAGTTCCACATAAAGAGTATAAAATAATACAAAATATTTGGCTATTTCGGGGTTTTTTAAATTAACCGGTTACAAGCCCTGAGTAGAATGGATTGTGCTGCGCGTGCGTTCTTAATCCACTCCACTCATTCAGTCCCCGTGGTGACGTCTCAATACTAAACGATAACTCTAATCTCTATAACTAAATATTTTATTGGAAACGCGCGGTAAAACGACATAAGTGACGTTTCTGACGTTTAAAAGCGACACCATAAATAGTGCTTTAATGTCTTGGGTGGCCCTTTGAGAATGAAAGGTTATTTGGTGTAAGAAAAGGTATTTTAAACTTATCTATATCTATACTATATTAAAAGAGCAGAACCCGGCGTGTCTGTACATAGAAAGAAAAGTTCAAAAAAAGGAACGGGGGGTCTCTAATGATGTATGGTAGACCACAAAACGGTGATTTTTAGAAATCTTTTCTGTCAGTCTGTTTGTCTGTCTGTCCGTCTGTCTGTTTGTTAGAGTTAATCTCCGAAACTACTGAACCGATTTGAATGCAGTTTTCAAGGGTAGATAGAGCATCATTTGGAGCAACATATAAGCTATGTTCTCGGAAAGAAAAGTTATCGGCAATTTTATATTCCACGCGTACGAAGTCGCGGGCAGAAGGTAGTGCATATTTAATATATTTGTAGAATTGTCTGACTGTATGTCCGGTCCCTTTAAGCTGGTAAGATACATATTGAAGGCTAGCTAGTACCCGCGACTTCGTTCGCGTAGACTCATCGTAGACTAGCTTCTGCCCGCGACTTCGTCCGCGTGGAATTCGTTAATAGCATTCCCGCGGGAACTATGCATTTTCTGGGATAAAAAGTAGCTTATATGTTGACCAGTATTTTATAAACTACCCCCATAACAAATTTTATTGCAGTCCGTTCATTAGTTTTCGAGTTAAATCCGGACATACAATACATTCAAACATATAGACGATTTTTCCAAGAATCGTTATTTTGTGTTCAGTATCGTTTATATAGTCCCCTCGACTTGATAGTTTCTTTTAATTTTCAAGTTTAAGACGGGACTTCTTCTACAGACTTATTAACTTATTATTAGTAAAGACAAATCAATTCAAATTCGCAAATTCCGAAAATTGGCGTAGCTGACGGTATACAGCATATGGTACGTTATCAATCATCATACACTTTGTTAGCATAACATAGACATCCTTAGCTCTTTTCATTTGCATACGCGTGACAACGCATAGTCTAGCTCCTTGTAGGTACTTAGCATAAGAATCCTTGGCGCCAAAATTATTCGTCCTCTATAAGTTCTATAACTAAGCAGAACGCAACCTTAAAACAACGAGGAGTTCGAACTATCGATCCAGTGTGCTAATTGAAATAGTACATTACAGACCTAGGGTGGTGAATTCGTAAATGTCCCAGATCGCAGGTTTTTAAATATGCGATCAGGGGCTTTACGAATTACCGCCCGTGGTTTGTCAAAAGTTTTACGTCTTGCCTTGGCCAAGAAGTGAGATTTTCTCTCCGCGTAGCGGGCAGAAAATACCACTTTATGGCTATGGGTGATGTAAAATTTTTCATCACACTTGCTCGAAAACGGTGTCATTACAGGTAGGCAAATCAGTCTCTAAATAAGGCCCAGATTATGATCACGGGCTTTCGAGATTTCTTATGAGCCCACGGGCCGTAATGTATTTGGTTCAATCGTTTTCTTCGAAATAATACAAATTTAAAAGTAAAACTACTTAAATGGCGGAACCATTGTTAGTGGCCAGTACGAATTGAATATTTTAAAAATAAACAAAAAAGGTCTGTTCGCGATGCCGATTAACCTACAGGGACAAGCTCACAGGTCGTCCTAGTGAATATTTCCTGTATTTTCCTCGCAAGTGTGATGAAAAACATTCTGTGTATAGGAATTGCAGTCTCGAGCCCTTTTAAAGCCTTCGGTTTCGGGCTTATAAATGCTATCGACTACAATTCCTCCCTTACCGCCCTTAATACACAATGTACTGATGAATATTTTAATTATTGAAACGTTGCACCATCTTACCCGCACGTACGAGTACGGAAGTGGATAGTTAAGGGCTGCGGAACAGGAAATTGGCTACTTTTTAATCCGAAAAACACATAGTTCCCGCGTTAAATCTATAACCAAATTCCACGCGAACATAGCCACGGAATCTAGTCTTATATAAAAAAAATCTCAAAATATTAAAGAGTTTTTAGGGTTCCGTAGTCAAACAACGGAACCCTTATAATTTCGTCGTGTCCGTCTGTCGATTTCTGTATGATTTTGAGAATAAAAAATATCAAGGGTGGCACTCCATACTTACCTAAATGTCGTGGTGGCCTAGTTGTTCGACCTACCGCCTCTCATGCAGAGGGTCGGGGGTTATGTGCAAAATTCAATTTGAATTAACCACTGAGCTTTTCGGTGAAGGAAAACATCGTGAGGAAACCTACACGCATCTGCGAAGTAATTCAAAGGTGTGTGTGAAGTCCCCAATCAGCACTGGGCCCGCGTGGGGACTATAGCCCAAACCCTCTCGTGATTAGAGGAGGCTTGTGCCCAGCAGTGGGTCGCAAATAGGCTGTAGTAGTAGTAAAGGTTCCTACCTATATAAGTTTTTAAATTATGCCAATATTTTTTGTTGTTGTTGAGATATGGAATGATTTTGAAATCATATCATACGGAACCCTTCATATAAGCGATTACGATTCACACTTGGCCGGTTTTACTGCTTGTTCCCTTTTAAATTTAAATATTTTCCGCTCGTTTTGAGTCGTGGCTGCAACGAATACGTATGAGCAATGAGTAATTAACCGCCCTATTTCCACATCTGTTGAAATACACGATTTACATTGCATTATTATTAAATTCAACCGAGCGCCCTACATTATGGATCCTTAAATATTCCGCATAAATAATAGAATATACATAAGTGTACAAAAAAAATACGTAAGAATAACGGGCCTTATAATATCTAAGTACAGGTTGACACAACTTAGACGGCGCGTGGATTGAGCCATAATAGACTCTGCGTCAACGGGATAAGTGCTTCACCGCGCGCCTTCTAAGTTGTGTCGTACTATACATCACAGCCAATACCAACCAATTTTCAAATTTCCCGAAAGAAAACGCCGATCAAATTTTTACCGCTAAAACCAGCAAGGCTTAAGTAATATTAGACTTTAAAGCTCTTTACATTACGGCATACATCGGAAATAGCCAGCTTCATCTTTTCATACTTCGCCTGTACAGCGCCATCTAGATGTTGTTCGTGGAGTTCAAATTTATATGCAGGCTACCTAGGCAGCGACATCTATTAGCGCATTTAACGCTTATTTCGGGCGCACGCTGATTTGTTTGAAGGTTGTCCTTTTTTTTAAAATCTTTATTTATTTAAGAGGGTTTTTAATAATGCCACCCTCATGATATCGTACCTTTACATTTATCCTCTATTTTAATTAGATTTACTTCTCATACGTATTAAGACTAATTTAAGGTTGTCCTTCTAGGTTTACCTTATTTTTTTCTATGCTAAAACGTAGCTAGAACACTCGAAAAAAAACAATTATGTAACAATAAAAATTAAAAGCATACTTATATGATAAAGGAATAATGGCTTGTGCGGAAATTACCAATTTTTATCGCCAAACATAAAAAAAAACAACTGCCATTGAATTTCAATTCATATGTGTATAGGGAACGGCGGCAGAATCACCAAACACCAAAGCCATTGTGGCTGTAATTACTACTTAACAAAAAAATGAACATTTTTTTTTTTTCAAAAGCTTTGAATACCTAATCGACCGCTAAACACAGCGTGCTAAAAGCCCCGGCCGCGAGCTTTATTCAGCTTTTATTAGTTACCAAACAGTCTTTAAGTCGAACCAATTTGGCGCAGTCACGCTTGAAATTAGCGACAAAAAAAACGCGAACCGAGAACTAGGCGCTTGGGTTCCGTAGGAGGAAAAAAACAGATAAATGACTATGGATTTCAGAATAGGCCATGGATATTGCCATTCACTCATGTAAGAAAAGAAAAAAGGAAGTGTTTTATTGATTATTAGCTTCTGCCCGCGACGTCACCTGCCTGGGATTCGGTTATCGCGCTCCCGCGGGAACTATGCGTTATTTCGGGATAAAAAAGTAGCCTGTGTCCTTGCCCGGATCTAAAACTACCTATCCAGCGGTTGAACCGTGCAGAGGTAACAGACAGACAGAGTTACTTTCGCATTTATAATATTAAGTATGAATTTACTTGTCTCTCTATACAACATTTATTTGTATAGTCTATAGTAAAAGCTAACTTATCACTAGTTACTAGTTACGTAGGCTACTTAGTAAAAAGTATAATACCGTGTGGAATAAGTAGATATTAAGTAACAAGTATTCTACTGCATTTTTTTACATCTTCTATACATATAATAAAGCTAAAGAGGGTCGAAAGTCTGTACGAGGGAGATATTCGAAAAAAACTTGACCGGTGATACCTACTTAGAATCGATAACAGAACACATTCCAATAGTTTTTAAAATTTTGTCTGTTTGTCTGTTTACTTATCTGTTTGTCTGTTTATTTGACAGCGCATTACGTGAAAACTACTGGACCGATTTTGATGAATTTTGGTATGAAGATAGTTGGAGTCGCGAGAAAGGACGAGGGCTACTTTTTATCCCGGAAAACGCATAGTTTCCGCGGGAACGCGATAACCGAATTCCACGCGGACGAAGTCGCAGTCAGAAGCTAGTTATTAATAACCACTCTAAACCCGTATTTATTAAAAAAAAACACGGTACCCTAGCAAGTCGTCGAAAAGTACAAAAGTTGTTTGATGTAAGGCATTCAAACTGCTGACTCTCCGACGAATTCCTTTTCTTTCCATTAAGGCCCTTTTAAGGGAATTACACAAGTTTCGACCCATTATGCTTTAATAAAGGACTTGACGATGTTATGCATCAATGTAGGTCAAAGTGCCGATAAGTTGGCTACAAAGAACTTCATTGCTACCTGCTTTAGCGTGCAGTCAGTTGTATAGATATCTTCTGATATTAAAGCGTGGCGGCCTAAAAAAGCCTTGGTGGCCTAGTGGTTCGACCTACCGCCTCTCATGCCGAGGGTCGGGGGTTCGATTCCGGCTCGCACCTCTAAGTTAACTTACGTGCGAAATTCAATTTGAATTTACCATGAGCTTTTCGGTGAAGGAAAACACCGCGAGGAAACCTGCACGCATTGCATCTGCGAAGTAATTCAAAGATGTGTGTGAAGTCCCCAATCCGCGCTGGGCCCGCGTGGGGACTATAGCCCGAACCCTCTCGTGATGAGAGGAGGCCTGTGCCCAGCAGTGGGACGCAAATAGGCTGTAGTAGTAGTAGTAGTAGTACTATATAATTTGTTTTTGACGTGATACCGTCTTATAAATTGATAAACCGGCTGCGCCCACAAAAGAACATCACGGAATAGTAGCGCTGTAGCGTTACGTAGCGTTGTAGCGTTACGTGACGTTATCACGTAGGTACTTATAAAGTTATCGTCCGTAAACTCACTTCACAGACAACCAATTTTTTATAGCTGTATAGTTGCTTATCAGTTCTATTAATCCATTCTATAGTTAACCGTTTGGTCGTTATGAACTACGTACATAGCCATTAAAAAAATACTTTACATCAGCCTTGGCGGTAAAGTGGGATTTTCTGCCCGCTACGCGGAGAGAAAATCTCACTTCTTGGCCAAGGCAAGACGTAAAACTTTTGACAAACCACGGGCGGTAATTCGTGAAGCCCCAGATCGCATATTTATGGACCTATGGACGAGAAACCTGCGATCTGGGACATTTACGAATTCACCACCCTAGGTCTGTAATGTACTATAAGAATAGCAAAAACGTAGACAGTCACACACTTCAAGGGCCACACCGTGTATTATAGATAATCTACTATAGGAAGTCCCGCGCCTCCACATTTCAAAACGCTCCAATCTATTTATTATTATTTACGTCACCCATGGCCGTAAAGTAGGATTTTCTGCCCGCTACACGGAAAGAAAATCGCACTTTCTGGCCAAGGCAAGACGTAAAACTTTTGACAAACCACGGGCGGTAATTCGTAAAACCCTAGATCGCATATTTATGGCCCTCACCTTCGGTTCGGGCCACAGAAACCTGCGATCTGGGACATTTACGAATTCACCACCCTAGGTCTGTAATGTACTATTAAAGAGCACTCTCAAGGCACAGCTGACGGCTGTCTCGGCACGCTCATATGCGTTGGTAGTGTTGGTGGTGCTTTTTATATACTTTGAAGCGTTTTGAATTGCGGTTGTGCGGGACTTCTATAGTAGATTATCTCTACGTTTGATAGGCATTATAAATAATCAATACCTTTAAATTACATACATTCGCCCCTATAGGTCACTAGTGTCAAATGTCTACTCAACTTGGTCTAGACAATCAGTCCGTAAGTCTGTGCGTAATTCCAACAGCGAACCTATTATTACCCAATAGACAATAAATTACCGTTAGACTGATTGCTAGTAATTACTACACATAGGTCACGGATCAATTTCACTGTGTCATTTGGGGCTGTCAGAGGTCATACTTTAACTTTGGTAGTGCAGCTTTAAGTAGAAATTAGAATATTCTTTGTTTTGAGTTATGTAACATTTGTTAAATAATACATTATTATTTTGGTGAAATTTCTGGCACACATTATATCTTAGGCCTCAGGGTAGGCAACGCATTCGAGATCTTATGTTTTCCTAATGGGGGATCATAGGAATTCGGTGTCCATGGGGCGCAGTGACCACTTACCATCAGGTGGGCTGTGCGCTCGTTTGCTTATATTGTACCAATGCTATAAAAAACATGTTTTATTTTCTAAGCCTGTTCTGATGCCGCTGCTCCTGATCATGATGATTTCCGTGATAAAACTATCCTTTGTTATTTGCAGGGTCTATATCTACTGTCTTCATACGGAATACCATGGCGTGAAAGAACGATAAACAAACAAACACATAATCACATTTTTTTATTAGTGAGGATACTTCAGATTACTTTAAACTTTCCAATGTGTAACAAAAACGGCGCTTGATAAGAAACTGCCAAGTGCCAACCTTAAATCATTTCTAAGAGCAGTATAAAGGCATTGACAAGAGGGTATCTATCAAAGTTCGGCGCACAATAGCAGACATATTCGGTTCGGAATCACGAATGAATTGTTCACAGCGACACGATTTACTGCTGATTTGTGACGTCTATCATCAAAACAATCCATGTTATAATATTATAAATGCGAAAGGAACTCTGTCTGTCTGTCTGTTACCTCTTCACGCTTCAACCGCTGGACCGATTGCGATGAAATTTGGAATGCAAATAGTTAGGGTCCCGGGAAAGGACATAGGCTACTTTTAATCCCGAAAAAACGCATAGTTCCCGCGGGAGCGCGATAACCGAATTCCACGCGGGCGAAGTCGCGGGAAGAAGCTAGTAATATTATAAATGCGAAAGGAACTCTGTCTGTCTGTCTGTTACCTTTCCACGCTTCAACCGCTGGACCGCTTGAGATGAAATGTGGCATGGAGATGGAGATGGTTGGGGTCCCGGGAAAGGATATAGGCTACTTTTTATCCCGGAAAAACGCATAGTTCCCGCGGGAACGCGATAACCAAATTCCACGCGGGTGGAGTCGCGGGCAGAAGCTAGTATTTTATAAGCGCCGGAACGGAGGAATAAAGAATTCTCTCTCCACCACAATTGTTAGCGTCCCACTGCTGGGCACAGGCCTCACGAGATGGTTTGGGCTATAGGCTAATAGCAGACCTTATTCACTCCTTTGAAATGTCAAAATACCTACGGAACCCTCCTTACGAGTATATAAGTTGAACTTGATGCAAAATGCTAGTGTTGTTATTAGAAATTGATTATACTGGCTTACCAAACGAGGTAACTATACCAAGTTTCAATGTAAAATAATTCAGTGTTAAGTCGTCTTTAGGGATAAATAAGTTTTTGGGACACGCTTTTATTGCTGACTGTACTTTTCTTTGTAAATCCTTCATCTACCTTTCAAGACGAATCAAACGAGCCCAAATTCGATGGGTTTATGTAGTTTTATTACGGAGTTCCTATGGTCACCATCCAGCTCCATCATCAGATCAGCTCCACGTCATCATAATATTGCATTGTCACGCGATTTACATATTCGTGCAAAATTTCAGCTCAATCAGAAATCGGAAAGTCTGTCAAATTTAACTTGCAAGATTCCATTAGGTACCGACATAGTTTGTTACATACAGGTCGACATAATAAAAGCGTGTTAATAAATAAAATAAAAACGCTCTTTGCTGATGATGATGCGTTAAGTCCTTGAGTGACGGCGTGAGCAGCACATCATGCCATTTTAGTGAAGTTTCGGGTTCAATTCTGTACAAAGCAATACAATAATATGACAACTTACTCAATCCATACTAATATTATAAATACAAAAATAACTCTGTCCGTCTGTCTGTTACCCTTACACGCTTCAACCGCTTGACCGATTTAGATGAAGTTTGGTGTGCTACTCTACCTCCATGCCAAATTTAATCTAAATCGGTCCAGCCAGCGCAATAAGCGTGAAGAGGTAACAGACAAAAAGACAGATAGAGTTGCTTTCGCATTTATAATCACTTAATTAGTATGGATAGATGGGGTGAGTAGATTGTCTTCTTCTATTCACTCTATATTTTTATCCATCCTCATTAATATTCAATACCAACTTTCTTTATCATAAAGGCAACATAAAGGCTTTCATATCCTCCCAAGATGGAACGTAACTAAATAACATAAATTCAATAGCAATAAAAACGTTCAACCCTAAGCCAATCGCTAAACCTCATTACTGTCAATGCGTCCAGTGTAGAGCGTGTAATTCTTAACCCGTATCATTCATTCACCATTATCATTCGGTCACTCGTTCAGTGCCAATAATGGCCCAATCCGAACTCAATCGGCTTTCGCAATAGACAGGGTTGGCTACTGATACTTTACTGGTTTTTTAACACGACTTCAAACAAGGATGACATTCTCAAATCGTATGTATGTTGGTTTGGGTATTTGAAGCGCTTTCGATTTTAATTAAACGAAAATTAGATTCATATTCTCTCATTTATTGTTGTTATTGGCTAAATACGTGTACCTAATGCAAATTAAATACATGTAGACGGTAATCTAAATATATAAAACTCAAAGGTGACTGACTGACTGACTGACTGATATAGTGATCTATCAACGCACAGCCCAAACCACTGGACGGATCGGGCTGAAATTTGGCATGCAGGTAGATGTTATGACGTAGGCATCCGCTAAGAAAGGATTTCCCGAAATTCCCACAGGAACGGGAAAAAACGGGATTTTAAATTTTAATATTTCTGCGCATACGAAGTTGCGGGGAAAAGCTAGTGAATCTATATTTCCAGACTGACTTAATTTCGCATTTTCTCCCAAGCATTAATAAATATGCTTGGGAGAAAATGCTTTCGTATGTTCGTATGTCGTATGTATGTCCGGCCGATTTTCAGCTATTCTCCTCTACAAGTCGCTTTTTTTAACCGTTAACGATGGTGACCACAAGGTTCCAGTCTAGAAATCTATTGACAATATTTTTTTGGAAATATTTCAAAATTAAAATTCTAAAATTGGAAAATTCTGGCACAGAGGCATTCCCTCTTAGGCCTCAGGGTAGGCAACGCATTCGAGATCTTATGATATCTTAATGGGGGATCTTAGGATTTCGGTTTCCATAGGCCGCAGTGACCACTTACCACCAGGTGGGATGTGCGCTCGCTTGCCTTGCCATTACCATTGAAATAAAATAAAAAAAACTTATTTAAGCATTGCAAAAATAGTCTCGCAATGTCTACAGATTTCAGAGCCACTAGTAATATTAGATTGGATCAATAGCTCTTCACATATAATTTAAAGACTCTACAGCGTGTTCACTCGTTCGTTACTATCGTTCACTATCATTCGGTCATTCGTTATGTCAATAGGAAGCTACCCACTCGTATGCCGCCGATTGAAGCGTTTCACAGGCGACACGAACATTACCGCTGGATTAAGTAGGGTTGTCGATTTTGTTTATTGCTCTTTTAACGATGTAACTATTATTTGCAATAACTAAATTTTTGCAAAAAAAAAACCGACTGCACCAGAAGGAGGGTTATGTTTTTCGAGTGTACCTATGTAATGTTATGCATGTATATTTATTTGACACGCTCTGTAGCCTAAATGGCTTGATGGATTTTAGAATGCGAGGTGTCGTTAGATTCGTCTTAATTGTGTGATTAACACTGGGTATATCAAAATTATAAAAAATAAAATGTCTGACTTTTGGAGGCATTTTAAACGTTTTCAAAATTTTATTTTTGTCAAGGCCTATCGAGTGGGGTATAAAAATAAAGGGTTCAATGAAAGGATTACAAAAATATATAATGTGACATCAAAAGTTTGTTTGCATTCGGGTACTTACATATTATTTTTTCTAAAATCGAGTTATTTACCCAGTAGTTGGGTTTGAAATCGTAGCTTTAGTGCCAACCCTACACGTTGGTAGTAAGTATAGGTAGGTACTAACAGTGCATGGTGTGCTCCTGATTACAGCGACAAGGTTCCATAGCGGTCATTGAGTGCAATCAATACTGTTTGATGCGTTACAAATGTGAGCAAGATAGCTTTTACTGGTTCAATCACTAAACAGTGCTGTCCATACACACTACTAGTACTACAGCCTATTTGCCTCCCACTGCTGGGCACAGGCCTCCTCTCATCACGAGAGGGTTTGGGCTATAGTCACCACGCGGGCCCAGTGCTAATTGGGGACTGCACACACATCTTGAATTGCTTCGCAGATGCGTGCAGGTTTCCTCGCGGTGTTTTCCTTTACCGAAAAGCTCAGTGGTAAATTAAAATTGAATTTCGCACGTAAGTAAACTTAGAGGTGCCAGCCGGAATCGAACCCCCGATCCTCTGCATGAAAGCCGGTAGGTCGAACCACTAGGCCACCACGGCTTCTTCTGTATGTAGGTATGTAGTACTATTTAATATTCTGTGGCAATAGTAACGTTGCGGTGAAAGCGAGAGCGTGGAACAAGCGATAGCGAGGCTCGTATTATCGTCCGTAAACCGACGTTATAGACAACCAATTTCTTATTTTCCGAGATAATGTATACAAAAAGGATTCCAACGAAATCCTCTTTTTAAATCGGACAAAGATAACTCTATACGCATTTCAATAATATATTACCTAGTATGCATTCCCCAACAGGGAATTGAAATATCAAATTAATTTAATATAATACGTTTCCTTTGTTACAGAATCCATCAGCGGAATGCGCCAGTGAAGTGGATAAAATGAGCTAAGTGATGTGCTAGTGTTTGTCGATAGTGCAGTGACCATGTCGATGTTTTGGGCGGTCGGCGTTTTGCTGATGCAGTGCGTTGGGAGCCGGCAGGAGATCCTTATCGAGGAATCAAGTAAGTAGTATTGAAATAAGAATAGATAAATATAATTAATTCAGTAAAAAAAATCGATGTAGCTATTCCCTATCTCCTAGCTATTCTATTTATCTCCTTTTTAGACAGTTTTTTATTGTAAGAGAAAATTTTAAAATGGCGTATTGTCCTTTATGAATCGTAGAATCATGAAATATTTGTGTGTCTATCAATTCTATTTTATGCAATAGTGACTTTTAAACGATTGGTCAATTTTCTTAAAGTTTTTTTCGTTTGAAAGTGAATTGCCCGAGCTTTAATTGACATAAGAGTCGCATTTTTATCTTTAAATTTATACCAGCGATTTAACAGAAAATTCATGACTCCATTCAAAAATAAACCAGACACCATTCCCTGGGCGGTAACACGATAATTTGATCAAATTTAAACTGAGCACCGATACATCTTCAGTCCTGCGGGACCAGAAACTCCTTGACGCCGACTTTTGGGTTATTTCTCAAACTCTTCCTTATTTGTCCCGCAGAGGCTGTTTGTTCACATTACCCCACTTAACTGGCGTAAAGCGATATTTATCATGTGTTGGATGTTACTTATGTGATTTTCACCGGAATACTTAATTTTGAACGAGTTGCCTCGCTAATAAAAATATTTGGTTTTGTTTGGAAAATGCGAACTTTAAATGTGCTTTTTAAAAGTATTGTTGTGCGTATTTTGTCCGTGTTACCTTTTTTTTTTCTCAATTCAATCAATCAATCAATCAATTTATTTATTTTGTCAAGACATAGGTGTTAAAGGTGTTACAGTACAATGTTATAGAATCCTTATGCTTAGTTCTCAGGCATACAAAATATTCTTATATACATAATTAATTACAAATATATAAATAATATTAATAATATATAATTAGATAATTAATTACTAACAAGAGACAGCTATGGAGCTTCTTCCAGCACTCCATAGTCAAATAAAATCTTAAATGTAATAGATTATAACTATGTTATGTTAAAAATAATTATTACTCATTGAAATTAACAGATTTTTTTCTTTTTAGAATCAGATTACACTACATTATATCAGACTAGCCTACTACTGTCGTATGATCTGAGGTTTATGACTCAGTATAGGTATAGAAATAGTCCCATGTCAAAATGTCATCATGATATTCGACAAAAAAGAAAAAAAAGAAAAAACATCGATATCGATACCACACATCCTTACTTAATTATATCCGCAGTAGCGCCCGGCAATAGGCGGCACGTGCGGCAATCAGCAAAAATGACCCTTATATGTACGACAATAAAAATAACATTGCCGTAAACGCGCGCCCGCATCCCGCTCCCTAATTGTGTGGAGCGCTCAAGACACTGTCTAAAATGCTTGCGTTCGGTTACTTAGCGAACCAAGTGCAAATTTCAACCGAAAGTGCTTCATTTGATTAATTCGTTCTCAGTTCTTACAGCCGTGATGGCCTAGTGGTTCGACCTACCGCCTCTCCTCTGCATGAGCCGGGGGTTCGATTCCGGCTCGCACCTCTAAGTTTACTTATGTGCGAAACTCTATTTGAATTTACCACTGAGCTTTTCGGTGAAGGAAAGCATCGTGAGGAGACCTGCACGCATCTGCGAATTAATTCAAAGATGTGTGTGAAGTCCCCAATCCGCACTGGGCCCGCGTGGGGACTATAGCCCAAACCCTCTCGTGATGAGAGGAGGCCTGTGCTCAGCTGTGGGCCGTTTTAGTGGTGGTGGTGGTTAGAGTGCATGTTCACATATTTATGATAGCCTCGCTTGTTACGATATATCTGATGACGACAGTTCTCTCAAACCATTTTCCATTCCTTAGGCATTACTTCACAAGGGAGAAAAAGACAAACATGAATATTTTATACCGAGTCGACTAAAAATTTTTTCAATTAACTTCACTCACAAGGACTTGGGAAGAAAATTCTCCCTTTTGTAAATGATAGCCTTCCATTTATCCCGAAACAATCTTCCCGTTATTAATGATTACTGCCAACATTATGACGTTAACTTTAGATTGGGGGGAATTTGCTTAAGAATAATTGTTTTTATTAATGGCTCCAATGTTTTCGGTGTTAGTGGTACGGCCGTTAAAAATTGGCCGTAATCTATTTTGACTCGATTTCCTACCCGTGCTAAATCCATGGCATCTTAAACGAAATTTAGAATTAGTCTTGTGTTAAAAGATAATTCTAGTATTTCAAAAGTTAGAGGGGGGGGGGGAGGGGGGGCACTTTTTACCACTTAAGAAGCGAATGTCTCATAAAATATTGGCATACCTAAATAAGTTATCCAATGATATTTAAAATCATTCTTTTTAGTTTCCTTCTTTTTTCCTCATTTACATTATGGAGTGCCACCCTTAACATTTTTGTTCTCAAATGCGTACTGCAACATTTTGTACAGTTTCACAGTACACTATCTACCAAATTTCAACCTATAGTCTCCGAGAAAAATGGCTGTGACATACGAACGAACGGACGGACAGACAGACAGACAGACAGACGGATATGACGAATTAATTATTGAGGAAACAACAGCCACTAAATTTAGTATAAACACTTTGAGTGCCAATGTCTCCGTTGCCTATACGAAATTTACCTTTTTTTTATCGGAGTGGAAATGCGTTACGCATACCCCCGGCTGGGAGAAGCCACGGGGGTTATGTGGGACTCTCCCACCTCGCCCCGACCCCGAATGGGAAGGAGCTCGGCGGGCCTACCCACTAAAACCACTATACGAAATGTACCTGCTAATCGGACCCGCGGCAGTGAAAGTCAGTATTTCATTATTATAGACGGACAAATAGGCAGACGGCCCACCTGATGGAAAGTGGTTACCGCCGCCTATAGACATTTGTAACACCAGATGCGTCACCGATGCGTCGCCGGTTCCGAAAATGTTTAATGACACCATTTTTAAAACATCCTATATTGTATCATTAAAAACCCATAATCTTAAGTAACGAAAATCGTCTAAATACAAGAACCAACCGCTGCCGTTAACTGCCGTTTAACGATAACTCCTCAAACCGCTTCGTTTACGCTAACCGTTTATTTTTACAACCATAGTAATCTCCGATCCAGTTTAATAAGAATCATTTTACGGGAATAAATGGGTTGATATTAAAACGAAGATTATAGCCCATAAGAACCAACTGAGGTTGCTTATTTAACAGTTACTGCTACGGATTACCTACATTTCGTTATAAATATGTAAGTAATAGCAGTTTATGCCACTGCTACATAATGAGTGGCCTTAAAACACGAGTGTGTTGTATGTACATGCTTCAAAAACTGTCCTTAATTCGAAGACGCCACTGTCACACTAGGCCTATGTCCAGCAGTGGACGTCTTTTGGCTGAAATGATGATGATGACTGTCATATGTGATTCGATTTTCATTTACACGCATAGACTATAGAGCCGATATTTGAATTTTGAACGAACTTTATTTGGTCTGACTGAAGAATATAGGCCGGGTGTTGCTGTTCGAAGATGTTCTAAATTTTACCGTCATTACAACATCAAGAAGATTAGAAAATCTTTTAAACCTCACATCAGTAGCACTACGATGAGTTTACAGTGACCGTACTCGCTAGAGACTACGTAAACGATTTGTATGATGAATAGTACAGCGCCCCTGGCGGTCACTCGTTGAACTAAAATTCTTCATACAAATCGTTTACGTAGTCGCTAGCGAGTACGGTCACTGTAAACTCATGGTAGTGCTACAGAAGGAGAAGCATACCTGAAAGCTGCGAAATTTTAATTTTAATTATCTCCCGTTAGATCAGTGTTCATATAATGCCATACGATTAATTAATTGCTTACAACATCGAATTCGATTTTGTAAAATGAATTTTACTGTATAACCACGGAAAGGAAATTTAGTAGCTGTCATAACGGTAGTCATTATTACCGATCTTTGAACGCATCATAGAAGAATTATGATATGGGTGTAGATAAAGATTCTTATGATTCCATAAGGTGGCTTCTATGTTTCTATGCCAACTGTTGCCAAAGAGTCCTATTCAGTTTCGAACTCAAATGCCCTTCTTACAAAAAGAGCAAAGACGTGATCTCTGTGTGACCCGCATTTGATATCTTATTGGTTTCTAGATTTCCATTATTTCATACGTATGCGAGAGTATATTCCGTAACATATCTTGTCTTGGGTCTTGGATCTATTCAAATGCTGTCCCAGTAAATTTGATAAGATGAAACGTCGAACATAAATTCTTCATGTGAACGAATTTTCTTGACTTTTGAAAGTATTGCCTCTTAAAATGTTACGAGACCAACAATGAGATCTGATTTTATTACTTAAGGATCAATGAAATGGGAATGTCTTTATTGCGTACTCCAAGTAAACCATAAGGGGCATTAAGGCTCCTTGACCCAGCATAGTCAAATTGCTCATGTAAGATCATACTTTTCTAAGAAATGCTAAAAGTTAAAAATATAAAAAAAAAACACATGTTATATTATATTATACCATCCTTAAATTGACAGCTTTCGTTACACGTTTCACGAAACTTCGCTCGATACAATTTAATTCCAAATTAACCTCTAACTCGGACCTTTAATCCAACTTTACTCCAGTTTATTATATAAAGCATTCCATTATTAAAAGCATACTTTGACAGCTTTGTTAATGCCATGTTTTTAGACGGTATTTTTAAAGAAATTAAAACGTGTTAAATACTAACTAAATCGGGCGTTCTGTGCGTAGCGCTTTCTCTTTCACTCGTTGCACGAGTGACAGTGACGGCTGAGCTGGGTATAGGAGCGGCCTTAAGGGGTACGAGTTTATGCGGCGGCCAAGTGGTTCGGCCTCCGCCTCGCATGGAGAGGGTCGGGGGTTCGAATTCGGACACTCTGAGTTTACTTATGTGCGAAATTCTATTTGAATTTCCCACTAATCTTTTCGGTGACGGAAAGCATCATGGGGAAACTTGCACACGACTTCGAAGTAATTCAAGAATGTGTGTAAAGTCTCGAGTCCGCACTGCGTGTGTGGGGACTGCAGCCCAAACCCTCTCGTGATGAGAGGAGACCTGTGCGGGACGGAAGTAGGCTGTTGTGGTGGTGGATTACATATATTTCCCAATGCTTGCTCTCTTTGTGACTTGGGTCCTTCATTACAATCATACAATCCGTCAAATTCATACAATCCGGACAAGTCCGAATACATGGTATTTGAGGGGGCTAACAAGCCGACCAGAATACCTCCACTGAAACTTTACGGCAAAGAGCTGCGAAAAGTGGAAGAAGAGAAATCTTGGTCACATATTAACGTTAGACCTGAGTGACGATAAGGATGTCGATAGGCAACGGCGATCGATTGCTGCAAAGGCAAATATGCTAGCCAGAATGTTTGCTAAATGCAGCGAAACGGTCAAAAAGCAGTTGTTCCTGAGCTACTGCACCAGCGTGTACACAGTGGAGCTCTAGTCCAAGTACAGTGCGGCGGCGGGGAGCGATATGCGAGTGCAGTACAACGACGCCTGGCGCGCCATGTTCGGCCTGCCGCGCTGGTGGTGCAGCGCCAGCGCCGTGTTCGCCCAGGGCCGCGCGCCCGGCTGGCCTGCGCTGCTGCGACTGAGGAGCGCTAACGCCAGGAAGGCTATTAACGGTTCCACCAACGCACTTGTCAGCATTGTGAGGGAATGGGACGCCAGCCCTCTTCATGAGAAATGGAGAGGCTACCACAAACCGGTCGCTCCACGTCGAATCAGACCTCCATTAGTTTTAGTATAGTGTTATTTTGTGTGTGTCGTCGCTCTTTTAATATGTAATTGCTATGGAACCTACTACTACTACAGCCTATTTGCGTCCCACTGCTGGGCACAGGCCTCCTCTCATCACGAGAGGGTTTGGGCTTTATAGTCCCCACGCGGGCCCAGTGCAGATTGGGGACTTCACACTCATCTTTGAATTACTTCGCAAATGCGTGCAGGTTTCCTATGGAACCTGGTTCTGGAATAAAAACATTGATTGAATGATTGATTACCTACTTACAGTTACTAAACCAGCGAGCAATGTCCATCCATCATGTTTGACCATCGTCATTTTTTATTAATTATTATCTGATTTTTGGTTGCTAAAACTATCTCGCAACTTAGATAAGAACTTTTCTGAAATCTTAAATGATTTAGATCATCATCATCATCATTTCAGCCGAAAGACGTACACTGCTGGACATAGGCCTTCCCCAAGGCTCGTCACTCAGACCGGTTATGTGCTAGAGATCTTCTACTATCTAAAGTCCCACGCCTGTATGTAATCTATTTAAAAAGCACCGCCAACACTCTCAACACATGTGTGCGTGCTGAGACAGCCATCAACTATGCGTTGAGACTGTTGGTGGTGCTTTTAAAATACATTACATACAGGCGTGGGACTTTAGATAGTAGAAGATCTTTACTCGCATCCACCGAGCTAGATTCAGGTGATCATTAACTAAGAAAAAATCCTAAATGCTCTCCAAGGAAAAATGTTAAATGCCGCATTAAGAAATTAATTTTCTCTAATGAAAAGGTCCGGAGTTATTAAAAACGAACTCGGCCAAAATCTCAATTTAGTCATCGAAAAATGCTTCGCTCGGTAGAAAGATAATTGTTTCCCCAAAACTCTAGCAATTCTCCGATCAATTTCGATAATCCCAACTTTTTCTAGAAATTGATAGGGTTCACAGTATAACTTGCCAAATTGCCGGAGTTTGAGGGAATCTGTAATATGGTGCGGTAATACTACATAGAGGAAATGAATAATAGCGTTCGGTATTTGCTTTTAGAAAACTTCATTGTTCATAAATGTGAAAGTGTGTTTGTTTGTTGGTTTGTCCTTCCTTCATGTCGAAACGACTGAACTAATATAATGACATTTGGTATGGAGAAGTAACCACACTTATTATAGTTTTGTTAGAACTAAGTTCTAGACAGGTTCGGTGAAGGAAAACATCGTGAGGAAACCTGCATGCATCTGCGAAGTAATTCAAAGATGTGTGTGAAGTCCCCAAATCGCACTGGACCCGCGTGGGGACTATAGTTCCAACCCTCTCGTGATGAGAGGAGGCCTGTGCCCAGCAGTGGGCCGCAAATAGGCTGTAGTATTATGTTATAGACAGAGACAAGGTAATTAATTATATCTATAGACTGTCAATCGTCGAATCCGACTCGGTTGGGCAGCGTTCGGGAAGCTTCGCAGTGTCTTTTCGTCCAAATTACCGCAGTGTCTCAAGTCGAAAGTCTTCGACCAGTGTGTGTTGCCAGTGATGACTTATGGTTCCGAGACGTGGGCGCTCACGATGGGTCTCATAAGAAGGCTCAAAGTCACTCAGAGGGCAATGGAAAGGGCTATGCTCGGGGTTTCTCTGCGTGATAAAATCAGAAATGAGGATATCCGCAGTAGAACTGGGGTCACCGACATAGCCCGAAGAATTGCGAACCTTAAGTGGCAGTGGGCGGGGCACATTGCTCGCAGGACTGATGGCCGATGGGGCCGGAAAGTTCTCGAGTGGCGTCCGCGAACCGGGAGACGAGCTGTCAGGCTCCAACAAGATGGAGCGACGACCTCGTGAAGGTCGCGGGAAACCGGTGGAAGCAAGTAGCACAGGACCGGTCTGAGTGGCGAGCCTTTCGGCTGAAATGATGATGATTTTTATTTATTTTATTTATTTATTTATGATGATGATGATAGACTGTCAATGTCCTTACATTGCGGCGTTCACCGGAAAAGCACTGTATTATGAGCAACATCCAGGGTTCGCTTCAAGTTTCCATACATATCCTGTAAGATGATTTGAGGCGCCATCTAGATGTTGCTCATGCAGTTAAAATTTATATGCAGGCTATCTAGGCAGCGACACATTTCGGGCATACGCTGATTTGTATGCAGTTTGACATTCTAAGTTTAGGTTAATTACTTTTTCAATGGCAATCGCAATATCGCAAATCACACACGGTGCTACTACTTTTTATTCCTGTCCAATTTTCTTTTTCGGAACATGATAAATTTGCTTTCATTCCGAAATAAAAGACCACCCAGATCCGTGAGGAGGCCATTCAGGTAACATGTTCCATAGAATTTCAAACTCCCCCACAAACTAAAACCGCATTCAAACGAATTGCACTTACACAATATCGAATCAAAGGCGACGAATGGCTATATTACAATGGTGACTAATTACCACCCCCCCCCACTAAGTCCTCTCTCGAATATTCCGTATGTGTAGGTACTAGGGAATACTAGGGACGTTACAATTATTTGCATCCGCGCATACTCGTATCCGAACGATTCCCAATTCGCATCATTTGACACGTGAGCATCGATATTCGAATTAAGTGCTACGTCGAGCGAGTTACATTTTTCAGCGGCCAGCGATGAACAAAACAGCGGTGAAATAGGTGAAATAACGGTGAGCAAAGCCCTCCCCCATATTTTCCATTGATTCCGAATTTCTGCAGCGTTTGTCCAGTTTATCAACAAGGAGTCAAATTCTATCGCCTCGTCTCCGCGGTCTGCCTCGTCTCCGTCTGGAGTTGCTGGGCTCCTTGGCCCACAACTCTCTCGGTATATTGCAGACATGACCAGCCCAGCCCCACTTCACCTTGGCCGCCTTCTGAGCCATATTTGTTATTTGACTTGAGGCGCGTTGGGCACATGCGTAATACCAGTATTCTGGACATAACGTTACGTCATTTCAAATTACTGTAGCTACTTTTTAGGGTTCCGAACCTCAAGAGGTAAAAACGGAACCCTTATAGTATCACCCGTGTGTCTGTCCGTCCGTCTGCCACAGCCGATTTTCTCCGAAACTACTGGACCGATTAAGTTGAAATTTGGTACGTATATGTAAGTTTGTGATGATTGTGACCCAACGAAAATAAAGGAATTTTAAACATAGACCCTTAAAATATATTAATGAAGTTTTTCAAACTATATCGTGTGACATATCAAATGAAAGTACTTCTTATGAGGATCTCAATTTTTTTTTTGTCAATACTTTTAGAGTTATTTAAGAAAATAGGCGAAAAATGACCATTCCCCCCCTTATCTCCGAAACTACTGGACCTAAAATTTTGGAAAAAATACGGAGGATAGTTATGGACCTTATAGATAACAGGAATTCAAGTACATGGTAATCTATCACATAAGAGAGCTTATCCTGTGAAATGGTTTGAAAATGCCGTCATTGAAAATAGTCAAAGGTCGAAACCCTCTCCACGCGAGTTTAACTCGCTTCTTGGCCGTTTTTTTTAATACTATTCATATTCACAAATTCGCACGAGGTTCCGTATTCGCATTCGCGGATGTGATAAAACTGACATTCTTGACGTCCCTATAAGTGTACCTTTGCCGGCTTATGCACCATTTCAAACTGAAAGCACCTGAACGTAGCGATAATGGACTTTCTAGTCATAGTTACATGGATGTTAGAATTGCAGGAATATTTCTGGATGCTGGCCAAAATTCTGGTATTCATGCGTTGGTATTAAATGCGCTATGAATTTATGAACGATTTTGTCCATTTTCGTGAATTCCCGGCTTAAATGAGCTCTCCTCTAGTTTGCTCATTACATTTCGGGGAATTAAATGCGTTATAATATTATTCGTTGTCAGTGAAAATGCCATACCCACATACCTATTACAACTTGTTCGTACGATTGAACTGAACTTAATAGTTAAGTAAAAACGGTAAAAAGTAAAATCGGAACTCCCCAAAATTAGTTAGCACGTGTATGATTTTGGCATCAATGTCAAAGACTACAGTGAGACTTACATCCCATTGCAGCCATGTTTGGAAACTGCGGCCGAAAAAAAAAAACTGACTTCAAACTCCGACAGCCTACAAAGTCGGTGTCAAGTGAACCCACCCAAAGCTGACGACAATATTATAGTGAACTTGGCACCGACTTTGTAGGCTGTCGGAGTTTGAAGTCAATTTATATATTTTTATTAAAAAAAAATGTTAGTCTTCACCTGCGAAGCTTGTTAAGTCCTGGAAGTTCCGAGTCTTTGGGCGGTGATATCTTGTATCTGTTTTCGGAGTATAATATACCTCCTGTGAAATCCTGTGATGCTAATAAATAACATCTTAAGCTGTTTTCACACCTCCGCCGCGGATTGGAAATAGCGGTACCGCTGAACATTTGCGATCGTTTGTCCATTATGCACATCCTTGACGCCGTTCACATCTCTGTGTTCAAACCGCTATTTCAGTTCCGCGGCGGAGATGTGAACGACGTCAAAGATGTGTATAATGGATAAACAATGGCAAATGGTCAGCGGTACCGCTGTAACAAATCCGCGGCGGAAGTGTGAAAACAGTCTTAGACAGTAGTTTCATTGTTACAATCATGTGACAATTCATTTTTCGAAGCTCAGTTAAATTCTGGACCACCCATAGTCCGATATATCTATCTCTCTCTTACTTACTAAAGGTGACATGGATAACATATCTGGGGATATTGAAATAGCGTTGCGAGCTAGTGAAATACGTATAAGTCGTCTTATCGTAGGACCTGGTGCTAGGTCCGTCCGGGGTGGTACCACCGTCTTTCCCCGCTAACCTGCCGCCAACTAGCAGTGCTCGCACGGTTGTGTTCCGGTGGGGGGTTAAGGCAGCCGGTGAAATTTCTGACACAGAGGCATTCCATCTTGGGCCTCGAGATCTTATGGTTTCTTAATGGGGGATCATAGGATTTCGGATTTCGGTGGCCGCAGTGACCACTTACCACCAGGTTGGCTGTGCGCTCGTTTGCCTATACCATTGGTATAAAAAAAAGTATGAGTACGATGAAAATTAAAAAAAAAATCCATGAGCGTTCAACATGTGGGGTCGCCATGAATCGGCGAAGGACCAAAAATATATGTTTCAAAACGTTTTTTAACCTCCGTCAAAAATAAGTGTCATAATTTTGACAGATACGATCTTCATCAGCAAGAAGTCCGAAGATCCTGCCTTCTGTTCCGATGGTCGCGGGTTCGAGTCCCGCTCGGGGCAAACTTTGTGTTTCATCACACAAAGTTTGCCCCGAGCGGGACTGTTTGTACTCGAGTCATGGATGTTTAATATTTATATATGTATGTATTTCTCTATATAAGTTTTTATATCATTGTCTAGCACCCATAGCTACCCATAGCTTTGCTTAGTTTGGGGCTAGGTCAATATGTGTGAAATGTCCCAAGATATTTTTCATTTATTATTATTATTTATTGCCTATATATTGACTTAGAAAGCCTGTACCCAGCTGCGGGACTCTATCTAGGCTGTCGTTGCGATCTGTTTGTTAGGCGTTGATTTGAAATTGTTAATGTTTAATTATTTCATCATGAAATCAATTGCATAGTTAAATTGTAATATGAATAACAACCACTTGAACATTACCAATAAAATAAATTATATTAAATGTACCAACGGATTCGAAAATAATGAAATTATAACCCAAACCGTTTTATTTCAGTAATTCTGAATTGTACTCTTATTGCTTATTTGAGTGAGTGCAGCAATAAATCACGTTTGGTAATGTACCTAGCAGATCTACTGAAAATGAAAAATAAATGAAAAATGTTTACATGTTCTGGTGTCCCTTTTTATGTAAAATATATATACCTGTGCTAAGGGGCACCGCTCCTCCATTTGATGGTATCTATAATTAGTACGTACATTTCATGAAAGGTAAGTTTTTATTATAATTAAGGTAAGTAATTTAGTAAGTATTAGGTGATTGAATGTGGTATACAATTTTTATCTTCACTATACGCTAGAATTATACAAGATGAGATGTTAGTAAAACATAACACAAAAGGGGTTCAGGTACATGTTTGTATATGTATGAACCCGTGGAATTGTATGTGATGTGATGTATGTGTGTGTGTCTGTGCATGTGTGTATGTGTGTCTGCCTGCGCTGATGGTAGGTTTATGTTTGATTAAATGCATTTGTATGTGCGTTTGTAATATACATACTAATGATTTGAGAGCGAAAGTAAGTAAATTGAGAGCGAAAGTACGTCACTCTTTATCTGCCTGATCAGTGATCACTCGTCACACTTAAACAGCTGGTCTGATTTACTTGAAGTTCTGAAATAGGAGAGAAAATCTACTAATAAACATTGTTCGTTTTCAATGTGATGCTTATTTTAAATCTACGGAAAATGTGAAGAACTCGGGTGAATACGTAGGTAACTTTAATATATTTTTTGGTTTGCAGTCTCTCATACACGCCGTGAAGTTTTGAGGTTCCCTAACGTGTCTCAAGAAAATCCCTTTTGCGCCCGGAATGAGGCCCCAGGTGTATCGGAGACTACAAACCAAAAAAATCAAGTACCTAGGTAATTTTGAATAGAGCCCCAGCAATATTAAGACCGTTCCTATACCCAGCTCAGCCGTCACTGTCACTCATGCAACGAGTGAAAGAGAAAGCGCTACGCACAGAACGCCCGATTTAGTTAGTATTTAATGCGTTGTAATTTCTATAAAAATACCGTCTAAAAACATGGCATTTATAAAACTGCCAATGTATGCATATAATATGGATAATATTACTGTTATATTGAGTTTTACACTGTTTTATATAATAAACTGCAGTAAAGTTGGATTAAAGGTCCGAGTTAGAGGTTACTTGCACTGAAAAAACGACTTTGTTGTATTTACAAAATTGGCATTAGTTGATTTCATCTGTGTTAAATTAACCATATTTGTAGTTGTTATTGCAACATTTACTTAATTGATATTACTAAATCAAAATGATTGATGTGAAAATGAAGTCGTTACTATTTACTATTGTAGACTTAACAAAAACGTACGTTCAATTTACCGAACCATAACGGTAGAGTAACGACAGTTAAACTTTATTTAAAGATACTATATATCTTAGTAGCTTTTACTTTACAGTTTACAGTTTTTATTACCAAATACGCTTCATTAAATTTATTTTTTGGTTTTGTAAAGCGTCGCTACTAACATTATATGTTAAATTAACTACCAACGACTTTGGGGTTACTAAACCCTGAAGGTTAATAATGTAACCTATTCGCTTTAGTAAATAAAAGTACATCTGATAATACAATTCACGGAACAACACAGTAGCTTTTACAAGAAAAGTTTCGTGAAAATGTCATCGTTAGTTTTGTGAAGACTTCCATACAATTTCAATAGATGGCGTTAGTGCCGCTGCTTACAATATGTGTTAAATTAACTACTATCTGACGTTGAATTAACGGAACCCTGAGGGTTAATAATGTAACCAGTTCACTTTAGTAAATAAAGTACACCGTATAATAAAATTCATGAAACAACACAGTTGCTTTTACGATAAACGATTTGTGAAAATGATATTTTCAAGTTTGTGAAGACATCTATAAAACTTCAATAGATGGCGTTAGCGGCGCTGCTTACAATATGTGTTAAATTAACTACTTTCTGACGTTGAATTAACGGAACCCTAAGGGTTAATAATGTAACCAGTTCACTTTAGTAAATAAAGTACACCGGATAATAAAATTCATGAAACAACACAGTTGCTTTTACGATAAACGATTCGTGAAAATGATATTTTCATGTTTGTGAAGACTTCTATAAAACTTCAATAGATGGCGTTAGCGGCGCTGCTTACAATAGGTGTTAAATTAACTACCATCTGTAGTTAAATTTATTAAACCCTAAGGTGTAGTAATAATACCTGTTCGCTTTAGTAAACAACACTACATTTGATAATAAAATTTACGAAACAACACAGTTGCTCTTACGATAAACGTTATATAATTAAGTATCATTGCTAGTTTTGTGAAGGCTTCCATAAAACTTCAATAAATGGCATAAGCGTCGTTGTCAACATTGTCTTAAATTAACTACCATCTGGCGTTGAATTTACTAAACTCTGATGGGTAGTGATGTACCTAACCTATTCACTTTCGTGAACATACTCGTAATAATAAAATTTACGAAACAATACTGTTGCTTTTACGGTAAACGTTTCATGAAAATTGTTCCTTTTGTGAAGAATTCCATAAAACTTAATAAATTTTAAAATAATAAATCACATAGGTAACTAAATGATGGCATTAGCATGTATGTAGTTATGTCATGTAGTTTAAACGAGCTATCTGCCTATATTTTTTATTATTTCTACAAACCCGCAAACCCGTACATAAATACCTGACGTACTAATGGTATACTTACATATACTCATAAATACAATGAAATCGGGTCACTTTGAAAGTGAAAGTGCAGCTTGAAACGTGAAGGAGTTACCATAGAATTTGGCAGAGGAAGAGGAACAGAAAGGAGACAATTTTTGGAAAATCTAATGAAAGAATTCTTCTAGATCTAATGAAAAAATCCATTTTTTTTTAAAGAAATGGAAGCTTTTCTTAAGGTAAATAAATATCAAAAAAGGGTAATCTGTAAAATTGAGAAATCGCAGAGCCCGAAAAATCTGTACAAGTACTTATAGGTTAATTGAAGATATTTAAAAAAAGTCGGCGGGGTGGTTTAAAATGACCTGAACATATTTCTACTGTAAAAATAGTCTCGTCTGTCTGTCCGTCCATTAGCCCGTCTGTCTGTTTGTCTGTTTTTTTTTTTATTTGAACTCGCATCATTCCCAAAACTGCTGAACTGATTTGGATGTATATAACTGTGTTGAGTATAGGCCCATAATAAAATACTGTTTGGGTCTAGGAAGGAGTGAAAAGGGGGGAAGTTATTTCTTATTAATGGCTTTTATACATATATTCGACAGGAATAATTTACGGTACCTAAGAAAAGAAATAAATACCTGCCCAAGGATTGCCATGCTTATTAAAGTTTATTTAACGAAGAAAATTAAATAATTGTTTTAAAAAAGCTCTATTTGCGAGCTACATTCTACTTCCGTGAACTACTTACCTACCTATTCTTCAAACAACTAAGATGTGTAAGTAATGGTTGTAACATAAAGAGAAATCTTGACTGACTAACGGGTAGGTACACTGTCTCAAACTTTCACGATATACCTACACTCATAATAAACACAAAACTCGGGACTTAATCGTGGAATCGTGGACTTAACGTCGAGGTAAAATAAAAATAGTTTTTACGCGATTAAGTCCCGAGTTTTGTGTTTATTAACGGGTAGGTATAAAAAAATCGGTTATATATAAAGTCGGCTTACGGACGATAATTTTACGTGATAGACCGACCTTATTCAGTAAACCGACTTTATAGACAACTTATTTGTTTTTCGGTGGCGCAGCCGGCGTTCGTCAATTTATAAGACGTTATCAGATATCACGTCAAAAGTACCTACCTACCTACTTAATGACCTCCTTCAATGGTCTTCATTTATTACATCATTACTCGAAATCGATGTTAAGTGGGCAAAATAACTTTTTCTTGAACCTACTCGAGACTGATTTTTTATTTTCAAATTAACATTTCAAATTGGATTCATAAATGTATTTATCGTTTAGATTTATATTATCAAAGTTTTGTATCAAGTAGTCAGCAGCGCCATATACCAAATCATCAATACCCACGCGTCCCTTACCTACTGTATTTTACAGTGGAAACGTAATCTCATGATTTCTTATTAAGAAACCACAAGACCTCTAATGCGGTTTATCTACACTCAAATCATAATCCCTCTCTATGATGCGGTCAAAAACCGCAAATTATGACCAGCATTAAGATAAACCGTTTAGTTAGAACAGATTTCTTATCTCTAAATGCTGTAGGTATTATTAGATTAGACCATCGAATTCGACATCTTCGAGCAATGCCCAAATGTATTCTTCAGGCAGACAACGAAAGTTTTTCCAAATTAAAATGTCGGCCCTATATTTAAGTATGTATAGGTACCTATTTAGTCTATGCTTTTTGAAATTCGAATGTGAAACGATTTATAAAATTAGTGTAGGTACTTAGATAAAGTTGTGTATGCAACTGTAAGTACATATTAAACTAATAATAATAATAAGTAGATAACGCCAAAACGTGATGACACTGAAATTGAACTTTAAATGTAGCCTTTAAAGTTCAATTTCGGCACAGTAAACTTTTGATACTGCCTATTCAATCGTGTTGCTTCCCAAATCATCATCATCATCATCATCATTTCAGCCAAAAGACGTCCACTGCTGGACATAAGCCTCCCCCAAGGCTCGCCACTCAGACCGGTCCTGTGCTACTTGCTTCCACCGGTTTCCCGCGACCTTCACGAGGTCGTCACTCCATCTTGTTGGAGGCCTACCGACAGCTCGTCTCCCGGTTCGCGGGCGCCACTCGAGAACTTTCCGGCCCCATCGGCCATCAGTCCTGCGAGCAATGTGCCCCGCCCACTCCCACTTAAGGCTCGCAATTCTTCGGGCTATGTCGGTGACCCCAGTTCTACTACGGATATCCTCATTTCTGATTCTATCACGCAGAGAAACCCCGAGCATAGCCCTCTCCATTGCCCTCTGAGTGATTTTGAGCCTTCTTATCAGGCCCATCGTAAGCGCCCACGTCTCGGAACCATAAGTCATCACTGGCAACACACACTGGTCGAAGACTTTCGACTTGAGACACTGCGGTAATTTGGACGAAAAGACACTGCGAAGCTTCCCGAACGCTGCCCAGCCGAATCGGATTCGACGATTGGCCTCTTTCTCGAAGTTGGACCTACCTAACTGGACTGTTTGTCCCAGGTATACATAATGGTCAACAAGTTCGAGCGCAGAGCCTCCGATTATTACGGGAGTTGGTACAACATGGACATTAGACATGATTTTCGTCTTGTCCATGTTCATTTTAAGACCAACTCGATCGGAAACTCTGCTGAGGTCAGCGAGCATAGTACTGAGGTCTTCCATGGTCTCAGCCATGACTACAATATCGTCGGCAAACCGAAGGTGAGAGATGTACTCGCCATTAACATTGATGCCTCGACCTTTCCAGTCCAGCACCTTAAAAGCATCCTCCAATGCAGCGGTGAACAGCTTCGGAGAGATCACGTCTCCTTGTCTGACTCCCCGCTGCAGTGGAATAGGCTTCGTGGTCTGGTCCTGAAGTCGGACGGACATGGTGGCGTTTTCGTACAAACACTTCAACACTTCGATGTACCGGTAGTCAACTTGGCACCTCTGGAGAGACTGCAGCACAGCCCAAGTCTCGATCGAATCGAAGGCTTTCTCGTAATCCACAAATGCAAGGCAAAGAGGGAGGTTATACTCTTCGGTCTTCTGTATAACCTGCCGCAACGCATGTATGTGGTCTACGGTACTATAGCCCTTTCGGAAACCGGCTTGTTCGGGAGGCTGGAATTCGTCAAACCTGCGCGCGAGACGGTTCGTAATGACTCTCGAAAACAGCTTGTAAACATGGCTCAGAAGTGAAATGGGTCTATAATTCTTCAGCAAGGTGTTATCACCTTTTTTGAAGAAGAGCACCACCACACTTCTGTTCCATGCTCGCGGCGTTCTCCCTTCATGGATGACGGAATTAAACAGCGTCTGAAGGGCCTTAAGGACTGGTTTACCACCCGCCTTCAGGAGTTCAGCTGTAATTCCGTCATCACCGGGGGCTTTGCCGTTCTTAAGCTGTTTGAGAGCCATACTAATCTCGTACAGGCTGACGTCCGGGATATCTTCGGTATAGTGTCGGGTTAATCTAGCTCTAGGGTCTTTAGCCTGATCAGCGACGGGTGTTCGGATTGTCGTGTATAACTGCCCATAGAACTTCTCGACTTCTCCCAACAGCTCCGGTTTGGATGAAACGATCCTGCCGTCTTCGGTCTTCAGCTTTGTCAATTGGCTTTGGCCAATAGACAGATCTTTGGCAAACACCTTCGAGCCTCTGTTACGCTCAATAGCCTTTTCAATACTGTTGGTTGCTCCCCAAATAGAGGATTAATTTAATTATATTTATTTCAATACGGCTATCCCGTTCCCGCGGGAAATATGCGTTTATCCGGGATAAAAAGTAGCCCATTTCATTCCCCGGGACTCCAATTAGACTAAACTTTCGCATTTATAATATTACTTAGTTCCTATAGAATGGATACCTAAGTTAAGCAGGTAGTGGGAAGGTATAGGTACCTATTCCTCTAAACACAAATTTACACGAAACCAAATGCTCTCAACAAGCACTTAAACCCAAAGCAACGTCACCAAAGAGGTCTCAGGTCACGTTAAATTTGGTTAAATTAACAATGCAGAAAGGTAAAATCTACCCTGTTTGTTTTGTAAGTACGCAAGATTCTTCGAAATGGTCCCGTCTCTTTCACTCCATTCTGTCACAATGTGGGGTGCGAGAGAAATAAGAAATAGGACCCTCGCCGCCCGCCGCCGCCTGCGCCGCTTCAGTTCAGTGCGCAAGCGGCTGGCGGGGATACTGGTTGGACGTATTGTACTTGTTTATTTCATAACTATTTGGAGGGATCTGGATCCCGACTAACACATGAGTCAGACATGGAAGAGTTAGAAGAAAATGACCTGATTCTAGGTCTACATTATTTGGCAGAATGGGGGTTGTCTCCGACAACTGTTAAGGCGTTCGAAGGTAAGTCAATTTTTTAGTAATTTCGCTATCCATATACACCTACTAAGTAAATTTTTATCATGTTGCCGAATAACCAGTAGAAAAAGTTGAAATGATTTCTAAGATAAGATAAGATAAATTTATTGGCAACATTCGGTTACATGTCAATTATTTCTATGTATTTATGTAATATTACATTAGAATTAGAATTAAAGTCTTATATTTAGTTTACATTTTCATATATGAAAATAAAATAATAATATTTTAATCACATAGTCAATGGTAAATTTAGAATTTCTAGTTAAGTAGGTAGGTGTTTGACCGGATAGCTAAGTTATTTTAGTGATAAGTAAGTACTGTGTTTATTTTCGTGTACCTACTATGGACTGCGCGGTCAAACACAATTGAAAAATAGGTACAATAAGTACCTACTCGTAGGTATACACTGAAAAAAAAAGGATTAGCCGAACTAGTTGCGTTGTGTTAAGTAAGTAAATTAATAATAAGCAAACTTTCGTTACGAACAAATACTTACAAAACTAATTCAGTAGGTAGGTACGCAATTTTCAAAATTAAGTTTAGGTAGGTAATAGTGCAGTGAAACCGATATGATATTTTCCACACTCTAGGCGGCATTTGCCAGATGGCAAATGCCGCCTAAAGGGGAGATCCCCTTTTTACACGCTACAAATTAGGTAAAACATCCTTTTTTTTTCAGTTTACCTATGATTTTTAGGGTTCCGAAGTCCACAAGGAACCCTTATAGTTTCGCCATGTCCGTCCGTCCGTCCGTCTGTCCGCACTATTGCTCGAAGATGATTAGTTCTAGAAAGCTGCAATTTGACATAAATATATATATTAGTTACGCTGACAAAGTGGTACAATAAAATTTTGAAATATTTTTTTTTATAGGGTACCTCCCCTACTGGTAAAGTGGGGATGTAATTTTTTTTTCTTGCGTACCCCATGGTGTGGCATATCGTTGAATAGGTCTTAAAAAATATTGTAGGTTTGTTAAAACCATTTTTCGATTAAGTGATGCGTTTGTGAAATATTAAGCTTTAAAGTCCTTTTTTTTGTAAGAGTCACGTGTCCCCCCCCCCCCCTGCCAGCTAAATGGTGGTATTTGGATAGCTGAAAAAAATCACGGTTGTGGCATATATAACGTAGTTGAAAGGAAAACTATCAAAGCTAAGTAGGCTGTATAAATTTACGAGTAATTAGTCGACTTATGAAATGATTAAAAAACCAATGATTTTTCTCGAGCGGCAGGGGCGTCGGGCGGGTTGCTAAATAAGTCTAAGAAAGGTACTGTAGGCATCGTCAACTTCGGAACCCTATACTTATATAATATGGTTCATTCTGTGAGTGTTGTATTTAAGTAATTAACTCTATTCTTGCCTTAACTAACAATTTTTAGTGTAACTAACCATATTATTTAATACAATACAAGAAAAAGCAATAATTCTCGAAAAACTTTCTTGCGTGCGAATTGATTACTTATTATAAATTCATATCGACATGACACTGGCAAAATCATGGTAACACCAATAACAAAAAAATATATAGGGTCCAGCGAAACGTGACGATATTTTTCCCACAGAATCGGCTATCAATTCTAAGCACATTTAATAGGTTTTTAATTTTTTGAGTTGGTAAAAAAAATGATTTTGTATGGGATTTAGGCGTCGCTCACACCACCAATCCCATACATAAGTAATATTTCTTTGTTAGCAACTCGAAAAAATTAAAAACTTATACAATTTACTTAGAATCGATAGCCAATTATGTGGGTAAAATATCGTCACAACGTTTTGCTTGACCCTGTATATGGTACTAATTCTAATTTTCCGTGCCATTCTCCTAAAAATACCCACTTATGTGATAAAGTAGTGTGTAGTAAAATATTGCAGTATTCTAGAAAAAAGCTTGTAGATAGATTATTGCATGAAAAATTATATAAATAGGTACGTGGCGATAGCCGCCAAAATTTGTACATTTGAAAAAATATCTAAAAAAAATAAAGCTCCACGTGAAATTTATGGTCTTTCAAATTTCACGTGTGTTACTTTTTCTCGAATTTTACTTTAGTGCGTTATGAGTATTATGTACAAGTGTAGTAGTGTATTATGGTACAATTTTTGCGGCCATACCCACTCACCTATATCAGAATGCGGCAGTGAGTAGATAAAAATAACTTGGTGCTTATATTAATTTTAGGAGACATACTATGTTCCGAGTCGGAAATATTCGGCGAAATCATAGGTATATTCCGGCTAGAGGCAAGTTGGTTGATAGGTACCACAATCAAAGACGTGTATTGAGGAAAACGTCAATTGCCAAATCACCAATTGCTAAAGAAGACACAGAAGGTATGCATAGATTATTATTTAGGACCTATGTAAACTGACTACGTGACACGTGTATGGAATTTGTTTTCAGAATTTTGAAGGAGGTTTTATTCATATTGTTGTTGTTAAGTTGTAGTTTCAAAACAAAAAGAAATCACTTTTGCAAAGATACGTTAAATTTTTTGAGTTTGCTTTTATGTATGGCAGGTTTCTGATATAATTTTTGTTTCTAAAATTAGGATGCAGTAACACTGTCACATCACTCACACCAGAAGAGGCCGAAGAACACCAATTATGGCTCAAATATAACATGGAACCCTTTATGGAACCCCTTATATATAGAATGAAATACTTAGCTTGTCATGATCACACGATACATGATATAATCTCTGAATGGCCAAGTTTAAAATCAAGCCTAGCCTATAAACTGGTACGTTTTAACTTTTTTTCGTACAAGTTGACCCGGTGAACTTCGTAGCACCACAAAAGCGATTTCCATACGAAGTCATTTTTCTTTTTTTAGCTGTTGCTTTAGAATTTTCCCGTTTTTTTTCTAAACAAACCGTCCCTGAATCAAAGAGAATAAGACAACAAATGAATCAGCCAAATCGGTCCAGCAGTTCTCGAGTTTTAGCCAGGCTAACGATTGATTCTATATATATTTTTTAATCATATTATTATATTTTATTATAATAATACTAGCTTCTGCCCGCGACTTCGTCCGCTTGGAATGCGGTTTGTATGAACATATAAACCTTCCTCTTGATTCACTCTATCTATTAAAAAAGTCGCATCAAAGTCCGTTGCGTAGTTTTAAAGATCTAAGCATACATAGGGACAGACAGAAAGGAAAGCGACTTTATTTTATACTATGTAGTGAAGTCTTGTTGAAGTCACGTGACCGTATGTATGTATGTCCGGGTTTAACTCAAAAACTACTGATCGGATTGCAACAAAATTTGCCATGGGGGTAGATTATAACACGGGTCAACATATAGGCTACTTTTTATCCCGAAAAAACACGTATTTCCTACGGGAAACTACTACTACTACTACTTCAGCCTATTTGCGTCCCACTGCTGGGCAAAGGCCTCCTCTCATCACGAGAGGGTTTGGGCTATAGTCCCCACGCGGGCCCAGTGCGGATTGGGGACTTCACACACATCTTTGAATTACTTCGCAGATGCGTGCAGGTTTCCTCACGATGTTTTCCTTCACCGAAAAGCTCATGGTAAATTCAAATTCAATTTCGCATATAAGTAAACTTAGAGGTGCGAGCCGGAATCGAACCCCAGACCCTCGGCATGAGAGGCGGTAGGTCGAACCACTAGGCCACCACGGCTTACGGGAAAGCTGTAACCGAATTCCACGCGAACGAAGTCGCGGGCAGAAGCTAGTTATTATATAAGTAACTTTAAGTACCTAGTGACGATATTATGTCTTATACAACACAGGTAGTATTTTCATGTTAGTTTAGATATCGTATCTATTCAGTTGGATGATACATGCCTAATACGACTTACTTATTTTCAGATTGAAACTGATTTTGACGTCATGCATCCCAATTGTGGGCTGAACCTTTTAAAAAAGTGGCCCGTGTTTGTGGAAAAGGCTCTACCACTTTTCAAAAACCTTAAATCAAGGGAATTAAATCTACTTGACGAAAATCCTGTGGAAGGTAGTGTAACGAGTTATTTTTTAGCCCTCTAATTCGCATTGTTGTTTAGAAATACACCCAATAAACTGGTTTTTGACAAAAAACTTCCTTATTCCAAAAAAACAATCTTGGGCATTAAAGGGTTAAGGTTCCATGGTTCCAGGTGCGTGAGAAAAAAAAATAGGCTTTACAATTATATTTTGTTTTATTTATTTCAGAAATCAGAGACTACATTTTCTAGGCGTCGGAGGAATTACCGAAGTTATGTTTAATGTCGAAACATTGTGACCAACTAGATGACGACGAAATGACCTTAAACTTTGGAATATTCTAATAGTCAGGGGTTACAAATAAGGTATTAATTTACTTACCGTGGAGCTCGTTGCGAATGATACTTGCATTTGCGGATACCCACTGAAATAGCAACTCATCTTAAAACCCCCAAAGCTATTTATGTTATTTCGTTACGATCATTAATCATTCATATGGGTGTTCTTTATTTTCTTTTGAGGGAATGCGTCTGTCAAGATCATAATACCTACATGAATCTATGTATGTACAGTAAAAAAACAGCCATGCTTTTTTGTATTGTTTTTTAAATTTAAAATTCAGGACGAAACCTGCAAAAGCGGTTCCAAAAAATCCACGAAGAAATACCATATTTCCTCTTATTTCCTCATACTTATGTTATTTTTTGCAGAAATTGTATTTTTTTCAAGTTGTTCTCTTGAAGATTAGTATTTCCAAGGATTTTATTTTCTTCAGAGAAATCTGTGCATAATCACTGTTATATGATGACATAAATACTTTTCTATTTGAAGAAGCAAATTATTAAATGTCTAAACAATATCACTTTCTCACTTTCTTATAGTACATTACAGACCTAGGGTGGTGAATTCGTTAATGTCCCAGATCGCAGGTGTTTGTGACCCGAACCGAAGGTGAGGGCCATAAATATGCGATCTGGGGCTTTACGAATTACCGCCCGTGGTTTGTCAAAAGTTTTACGTCTTACCTTGGCCAGAAAGTGAGATTTTCTTTCCGCGTAGCGGGCAGAAAATCACACTTTACGGCCATGGGTGACGTAAAATATGTTTCCTGTCTTCATTAACATACACAGTCAAACATCCAGCGACCGGGGGCTCTATTCGAAGTGTTAAATAGGGACAGGGGGATTCCCTATCGCTGCGCTCACGCGCCACGCGCTCTAGTTGAACTTTAATTCTAGGTGCTTAAAGTTCGGTTGCAACGCCGCGACGCGTGAGGGCAGCGATAGGGAATCTTCCTGTCCCTATTTAACACTTCGAATAGAGCCCCAGCTTCAACTTCTATGACTTCTATCCAGTAGGTACCATATTTCAGTTTTCTGTGAGGAAATACTTATCTTTATGATAATTAAGTTAATGTTAAATAACTTGGGTTAAGTAATTAAGTTTGTCTTAAATGTAAATAAAAATTGATTTATATTATAAATTTGTTTTTTTTTTGTCTCGACCAATCTTAATATTTGAGTTAGTTTCTTTTACAAAATAGTACGTAGGTATGTTATCCAGGCTCGATTAAAACAGGTTTCAAAAAAAAGTAGTGGTGGCAAAACAGTACTAATGTAATATTTCAGACCTCGAAAATTCAAGTAGGTACAACAAATGTAGTAAGAACATCAGCAGTATATGTATAGAATAATCCAGAATAAGAATAATAAGATCCAGAATAAGATAATAATTTTAACCAGGTGATATTTCCTGGCTAAAATTATTATCTTTACATTTCAACACAAAATGTCTTCTGGATTATTCTTAATCATAGTTGATTTTGTAAAGTTTGGTCATAAGATCACGTCTTTTCATATTGCTAACTAAACTCGAATCGTATTCTCATCGCGCTTGAATAATTTATTGCTTGTGTTCTTAGTACATTTGTTGTACCTACTTGAATTTTCAAGGTCTTGAATACTCTTGTGTAATATAAGCAGCGTTTGTATGTTTTATCTGTAGATAATTAGTAAGTACATCATTAGTTTTATTTGGGTAAATGGTTCAAGGTGTAAATGAAAACTATTCTACTCTACTTATTATGAAAATGAACCGTTCTGTTCATATTTTTTAGTGTAAGAAACATTGTATTATCAACTTCACTCTTTGTAATAATTACCTACTTTTTTTTTATTTAGTAAAATATGGAATGTGCATTCCACTAAGCTGCTTTTGTATGCCCAACTAAAGCCAGTATTGTTTCTACTGTTTACTTGATTAATTTTATAAAGTTTTCTCATTTACTTTTGTGCTATTTACAAGTGCTTGTATTACGTTTCAAATGAAGACAGGTGAATTAAGAGAAAACTATAACTTTATAATTATCAACAAATTTGTTATATCGTATATTTACCATGATACATAATAGAGTCATTTATTAATCACACTAAAGAAAACTTGCAAACATCATGAAGTGAACAGTAGGAACAATACTAGCTTTAGAAGGACATACGAAAGCTGTTTAATGGAATTCACGTAAGGGCGTATTATATGTATTCTAAAGAGGTAGTAAATACAACAAACAATGAAGTTGATAGTACAATACTTGATAAAGTAAAAATTACAGGAAGCTGTTAGATAAATTTTAATAAATTAGGTATGAAAAACAACTAAAATGATATAGTAACAGCTACTAAAAAAGTACAATCCTTGGTGCAGTAAAACATACAAAAGCCGTTTAGTGTACCAAATGTTTTTTTTTACATATGAAAGTTGTTTAGTTGCATGCATGGAAGTAAAGTGTGTAAGCGATATTAAAGTGGGTTAGTAAGTATAACAAAGAATGAAGTAACTGCCACTATTTTTTTTCATCAAAAAAACAATCCTCAGTAAAGTAAAACATACAAAAGCCGTTTAGTGAACAATACAACAATTCCTATAGTAAAAATTACAGAAGCTGTTAGCTAAATTTTACTCAAATTAGATATTAAAAACAACCAAAGAAGTATAGTAACTACGATTTAAAAAATAATTAAAAATACCACCCTTGGTATCGTAAAACTTATCGTAAACTTTACGAAAGTCATTAAGTAAACTGCACTAAATTTGTGTCAGTAAGACTGACCATAGAGAAGTAGCAAAACCTAAATAATCTATTTAGTGATATATGCAAGAGCTATACATGTCCAAACTACTTAATGAATCTATTAGTGATTATGAAACTAATTTCATCGATAATACAGCAGGAAGTTTTGTAAATCGTACCAATTCTTTTCACTAAAATGTACGAAAGATACCTTTGTAAAAAATACCAATGAAACTTTTTAAAATTACAATAATACAATTGTACACGGTACGGCAGTGGATTTAGTAAAACCCACAAAACATATCGGTGAATTTACAAAATCAATTCAGTCAAGAGTACAATGTGAAGTCTGTAAAATATACTTAAGTTTTCAGTATTATCAATGTACCTCTTTTGCTAGATATATATTTTTGATTTGCTAAATATGACTACAGTAGATACAAAATATGCAATAAAAAATACTTGACAAACATGTTTATTATACTAAACTGATTTTGTAAATATCAACCTGTACATGTTTAGTAAAATCAACAAATTTAGTGTGTAGGTCCCAAATCAACCTAAAAATTTAGTAAGCTTTAGTAAAACTTTTGTAAAATCAATCACAGTATTTTTTCAGTGTGGGAATTAAATTGTATCGAGCGAAGTTTCGTGAAACGTGTAACGAAAGCTGTCAATGTTAGGATGATATTATCAAATATAACATACGTTTTTTTCATAGTTTTAAGTTTCTTAGAAAAGTATGATCTTACATGAGCAATTTGACGATGCTCCATGATTTGGGTCAGGGAACGGCCTTATTCTGTTTGATCGACTTTACCTCATCAACCTAGGTGAAAGACGTCCACTGCTGGACATAGGCCTCTCCCAAACGCTCGCCTCTCAGGCCGGTCTTGTGCCACCCAGATGCGGTTCCCTGACCCAAATCATGGAGCATCGTCAAATTGCTCATGTAAGATCATACTTTTCTAAGAAACTTAAAACTATGAAAAAAACGTATGTTATATTTGATATGGTAGATACCATATTACTGCGATCTTCACCAGGTCGTCCCTCCATTTTTTTGAAGGCCTACCGACCATTCATTTCCTATAATTGAATTGCATAAAATATTTACAGTCTGGCAACTTTACGAGCAACATTTTAACTATGGCAAACGTTACTAATGAATGAAAAGTTCTTACTGCATCAAAATTGAATAAAACGTAAAATATCACTTACATTTTCCTCCAAGTCTGGAATGATCCATTTAAAAACCTGCCATTTGAGTCTGGCCATATATTATTGGAGGGGATATTTCAGACGCCATTACAAAATAATGTTCCCGCCATAATTGTCGGGCGGCGCACGAAAGATTCTAAATCTTCTTAGAGCGTCGTAAGGTTTATTCGACTTGGCGGGCACCGTGATGACTTAATTTGAATTTGGAATTGAATGAAATGACGCCGACGGTGGAATTATTTTCCCTTGTTTTCGGTCGCGTTGTTATTTGGAGCGGATTTTTTCATTATTCATGGGGGATTTGTTGAGCTCTGATTGGTTGTTACGCGATATTTGAGACAACTGTGGCGGAAATTATCATCTTTCAACAGATTGAGGGTCATAAATATGTTTGTAATATTTATCATGTCTTCTGAAAGGTCAACGATTGTTACATATTTATGCTCATGTGATGTGAGAGAAGTGTGAAACTGGGCCTATGTCCTAACCATGAGGCGTTGCGTTGTGGATTTAGGAACCGACCCTAATAACGTAGTCATTTCCTATCCTTTCTAAATTGTAATAATCTATCTATTATAGGTTGTAAAAAGGTTGTCTCAAAATTGAGTTCGTCTTGAAGTACCATCTATGAATAGAAATAAAATGGCGTATCATTAAAATACGCGGCGTGTTGCGGAGAATGAAATTCAATTTGAAGAAGACTTCTGAACTCGCTGACGTCACTAAGCGACGCCGGTGATATGGACGTAATGTAATAGGGTAACCGAGACGTTTACTGACAATATACTATTTCTAGCCGAGACAAAAGAGATAAAAGTATGTTATGTAGACGTTAAATAAGAGGTCAAAAAACGAGTGGCACTGGTTACGATTTGAGGCGAAGCCGATTATCGTAAGGATCGCCAAGCAAGGCACTAACGTCGCACAAGTACAATACTTTTTATAGAACTCAAAATTAAACAATCAAGAATTAAAATAAAATAGTATGGCGTGAGTGCGGCACACAAATTAAGCAATGAATGGAATACGCGCGCGTAAACATGAAATTAAAAAAAAATGTTATTTATCGTTAACTTTGCTTTTAAATTGACGGCTACATGCCAGTGACAGAAATACTATGTGAATTCTTTTGTTATGTTGACAGTACGGAGTAGGGAATACTTTTCTATAGTATTAATTGACACTAGCTGTTATGGATAGCGTATGGACTATAGACTTTATATCATATGTATTATATTGGTTCTTCTAAAGGTGTCCATGTATGTATAAACGGGATTTAACAGCACAAAAAAGCGATTTAAATTAAATTGGTTTAGAAATCATAATCAGAGAGCCGATATTTTATGCTTCCAGCTCCATGAGGTGGTAACCGTTAGACTATCGAGAGGTTTAGACCTTCCTTGGAGAATCCTTGACCTGTAGAGATGAAAGTAGTAGCTCTCTGACGGTGGGTGACACCCGGGTTCATATTACACAAAAGGGCCAGCCCAAGGGTAAAACTGATATTGAGTGCGGTACGACAGAGGTTGAAGGTGTGCTTTGATGTTTGATAATTATCTATTTATAGTTGTTAATATGGAGAGCCTTTAGGTGCTTTGGGATTTTAGGTGACAACTTGAGGTAACCTCGAAACTTAGTCGAAACTAGAGAGGCCCTATGATGCTCCCCGCGGAAATGCCAATCACGATGAAGTTTTGAGATAAAATTTTTGTCTAGGGTTTTTAACCCATTTAATTATCTGTATTCTATTTACAATAAATCTATACCTAAACTCTTCTGTACATAACCAACCGACAACAACAGCCTTTAATTTCCATTGCTGGGCACAGGACTCTCATC
This sequence comes from Aethes cnicana, assembly GCA_963971205.1. Taxonomy (NCBI): domain Eukaryota; kingdom Metazoa; phylum Arthropoda; class Insecta; order Lepidoptera; family Tortricidae; genus Aethes; species Aethes cnicana. Next base: position 7,038,186 of record OZ020295.1, on the reverse strand, counting down.
ATGGGAGGATTTGGGCTATAGTTCCAACACGGGCCCAGTGGGTACTTCACACACATCTTTGAATCAATTCGCAGAAACGTGTAGGTTTCCTAACAATATTTCTGTTGATCACAGTGGTAAATTCATTTTTTTTTAAATTATTGTTAGGGTTAATACTATTATTAATAATACTATAGTCATTCACCCTCCCATTCAAAAGAGAGTAAGTTAATGTGATCTCAAAGCCTTATGAAACTCTTTGATAGGTTTATGTAAGGTGCGGTTAGTTGGGTTCCTACCTTCACCTTAATATCTCCGTTTAAGATGTACATAGACGATATGCTGGCGAGTTGTAATATTACTGTCATTATAAGAGCCTGAGCTAATATTAGCAATGCTAATACAGAACCCTTGTTCGACTGTCCGCCCTTTGATGCGCCACAAATTACCAAAGGCACATTACACGTGCAAGCAGTATCCGAACTATCCTCCAAATCATCGAAAAGGTAAACCTAGAATGACAACCGTCATACAAATCAGCTTACGCTCGAAATAAGTGTTAAATGCGATAATAGATGTCGCTGCCTAGGTAGCCTGTATGAGAATTTGATGCGCCCCCTGGATATTGCTCACATACAGAGCTTTTCCGATGTACGCCGCAACCCTCCATAACGTTGAAGTAAAGGAGCGCAATCTTTATAGTTCCAAAAATGGACACCAAATCGGTTAGGTTTGGGGCGCTGCGGTCGCCAGAAGTGTCAAACCACCTAGGCGGATAGTCTGCAGTAGCGCCTTCAGATGGCGCTGCTGAGGCGAAAACGGTTGTGAGGCGAGTGTGTTTTGTTTTGTTGGTCATCAAATCCGCTGGACACGTTTTCAACTATTTCGCCATATAAGATTGCGCTCCTTACCAAGACACATTCGACACTCCATTGCCGCAATGCAAGGAGCTTGTCAGTCTATACAGGGCGGGGTCAAGCAAAACGTGACGATATTTAAGCCACAGAATCAGCTATCAAATACTAAGCATGTTTTTTAGGTTTTTATTCTTTTTCGAGTTGGTAAAAAATTGTATGGCCCAGTTTGGGGTTGATGGTGTGAGCGATACCTGAATCCTGTACAAAAATGTTTTTTACCAACTCGAAAAAAAATACTAACCTAAAAAACGTGCTTAGAATCGATAGCTGATTCTACGGGTAAAATATCGTCACGTTTTGCTTGACCCTACTTGCCTTGTTTATGTCCTAATTTATTTTCATTCGTATAGGAACCGTGGGCTCATTCTTAAGGTCAAAAGTCATTGACAAATTTGCCTCGTGTCCTAGTCCGCATCAGTATTCTGGGTGTTTATTGAATTAAGAACCGATTCTTGGTAAATATAATTATGTTAATAAAGGAACGGTCTGATGTGAAAGATGATGTGGTGCCGAAAATAGAAAAATAATAATTAACTTCTTCAATGGAACGGATGAAAGAGAGAAGATTGACATAAAAGTATTTGCGTGATGAATGGTGGGTGGAGCCTTCTGACTCATACTAGTTGTATTGTGTGTTCTTGGATCAAGTTCAGATTTATTTTTCTTAATTATAAGCCAGTAATAATCGGAGACTCTGCGCTCGAAGTTGTTGACCATTATGTATACCTGGGACAAACAGTCCAGTTAGGTAGGTCCAACTTCGAGAAAGAGATCAATCGTCGAATCCGACTCGGCTGGGCAGCGTTCGGGAAGCTTCGCAGTGTCTTTTCGTCCAAATTACCGCAGTGTCTTAAGTCGAAAGTCTTCGACCAGTGTGTGTTGCCAGTGATGACTTATGGTTCCGAGACGTGGGCGCTTACGATGGGCCTCATAAGAAGGCTCAAGGTCACCCAGAGGGCAATTGAGAGGGCTATGCTCGGGGTTTCTCTGCGTGATAGAATCAGAAATGAGGATATCCGCAGTAGAACTAGGGTCACCGACATAGCCCGAAGAATTGCGAACCTTAAGTGGCAGTGGGCGGGGCACATTGCTCGCAGGACTGATGGCCGATGGGGCAAGAAAGTCCTGGAGTGGCGTCCGCGAACCGGTAGACGAGCTGTCGGTAGGCCTCCAACAAGATGGAGTGACGACCTTGTAAAGGTCGCGGGAACGCGGTGGATGCGAGTGGCACAGGACCGGTCTGAGTGGCGCGCCTTGGGGGAGGCCTCTGTCCAGCAGTGGACGTCTATCGGCTGAAATGATGATGATGATGATGATGATGATGAATTATAAGCAAGCATTTGACCACGATCTCACCTGATGGTAACTGACGATGTCAAAGGTGAAACATGCTTACTTAGATAGTACCTTTTCACTCTCGACTTGAAAAGATCCAAGTTATAACTATCGGGGAAGAGACCGGCCGGTAGAGAATTCCACTCCTTAGCTGTTCGCATGATGAAGCATGAAGCGAAGCGCTTCGTACGCGCTGGAGGAATATGAGATACGTAAGGATGAAATCCAAAACCACGCCTGGTCCCGTAGTGACGAAAAGGGGATGGTGGAATCAAATCAAACAATTCCCCCGCACACTCTCCAATGTGTATCCTATAAAATAAAAACCTATCTGATTAAAGGCCAGGTCAAACCAAAGTAATCTAAATCCATAGACTGGTATCTGATAGGTGAACTTGAAGAACTAAGCGAGAGAGGTACGAGTATGATAGAGTCGTGAGAAATAGAAGGAAGTGATCTCCGCCTGCCTACCTAAAAGGTGTAATTTCATGTACGGTGTGCTAGTGTAAAACGTTTTTAAATGAAAGGTCAAAAGTTACATTGACATTTCCCTCGTGCCCAATAGGTTAAATTGGTCTTTATTGAATTTTAGACCTCGCATCACTATCGGAAAGTGATTTTTTATTTATTTAATGATATACAGTCACGCTAGTTTCCGTGAGCCGTGGTGGCCTAGTGGTTCGACCTACCGCCTCTCATGCAGAGGGTCGGGGGTTCGATTCCGGCTCGCACCTCTAAGTTTACTTAATGTGCGAAATTCAATTTGAATTTATCACAGAGCTTTTCGGTGAAGGAAAACATCGTGAGGAAACCTGCACGCATCGCGAAGTAATTCAAAGATGTGTGTGGAGTCCCCAATCCGCGTGGGGACTATAGCACAAACCCTCTCATGATGAGAGGAGGCCTGTGCCCAGCAGTGGGACGCAAATAGGCTACAGTAGTAGTAGTAGTAGCAGTTTCCGTGAAAAGTTGGGTAGGTACTTATTATTTTGACTATTTTGCCTCGTGTCCTCTAATTTGATTTGATGAATATGAATCCTTCTCATTGGTGGAAGGAAATGCCTACCCCTATGGGAAAAAGGAGTGATACAATGTATGTATGTCACTGGTTCAGAAAATTCAGTGTCAACAAATGGGACGTTTTACTATTTCCAACATCTTTCCAATACTTGCTATTAATAATTATTATTTTTATGTAGTCCTTCAACTTGATGCTTTGTGTGATTGTAAATATGTACTTAATTTATTCAGTTTTCATAACCTTACTATGCTGTGTTCCTATGTCTTTAGAAATTAGTTAAGGATAGCACTTTTTTGACGATGTCTGTAGGTATGTTTTTCGAAGTGAAATCAGTACATTATTTTCGTTTCACTGTTGTAACATTTAGTAAAATCAGCATCATTCCTAAAGTAGGTCAGGAAGGTGAAACTTTATACTTCAATTTCATTGCTAGGAAGTGCCTAAAAATACCGTTTTACTGATCATAATCTGTGCTCTGCGAAGGGACTGAAGGACTCGAGCTCGTTGCGGCCCGCTTTGACTCAATTCACCTGATTCTTATGAATTTAATTTGCGGTACAGGTCTGCTGGCTATTGTTCCGTTTATATCGTAAACGCCCTTCTGTGTGAAACCAATTATAATAGCCAATTGGAACGGAAAATTCAAATTAAAGACAATGCGTTTGGGTAACAATTCCTGATATTGTGTTTTTTTATACCAATGGTATATAGGCACAGCCCACCTGATGGTAAGTGGTCATTGCGACCCATGAACACCGAAATCCTATGATCCCCTATTAAGAAACCATAAGATCTCGAATGCGTTGCCTACCCTGAGGCCTAAGATGGAATGCCTCTGTGCCAGAAATTTCACCGGCTGCCTTAACCCCCTACCGGAACACAACAGTGCGAGCACTGCTATTTGGCGGGAGGTTAGCGGGGAAAGACGGTGGTACCACCCCGGACAGAGCAAACACCAGGCCCTATCACTAGCAAGTGAGAAGCCAATCCCAAAGCTTCGCTCGGTGCCAAAAGTGAGATAAGTGCCTAATCCAATTGTAAACGAGAATGACTGAGGTGGACAAACGGGTACATTGAGACGGACTCCAATGGCATTTGCACGAGTGATAGGTATGTTGTCTCGTAAATTTTGGGAGACGGTCTATCCCTATTTACTACTACTACAGCCTATTTGCGTCCCACTGCTGGGCACAGGCCTCCTCCCATCACGAGAAGGTCCCTATTTAGGTTATGGGGAATTTCTGTTTCCAGAAAAACGAATAAACGGCCTGCTCTGCTCGCGGTTTATTCGAAGAAACTAAGGCCAATAGGGCGGCTCTTGAAAAAACTCATTCTTTTAAGAGATATATAAACAAGAAGACATATAATGTTTGCATTGTAGCGAGCGGCGTCCGGCTTTTATGCAGATTAACAAGCTTAGCCTCGCACCCACTGTAACCCTTATTGTAATGCCCACTAGATATACAATTTCTAATACAGCTGTGACATTAAGTTTGCAATTCACGAGGAAATCTGTCGTTTAATATGTAGTTTTTTTTTGCAAGGTAACAGCGATTGTGGAGATATGCAAAGTTTTTGCGTATCGTGGGAAACTTGCTGAGGTTTTTGCATATTGATACAATTGAAAAAGAAACCTTCACGATATGTTTAATGATATCTTAAAATATTAAGAGCTTAAAAATATTTCGTCGAATCACACTATAGTATTTGAAAATGAGATCCTAGAATTTGTGTCAAGTATACCTACAGACGCAAAGCAATAGAAGCCGTGATAGCCTAGTGGTTCGACCAACCGCCTCTCATGCAGAGGGTCGGGGGTTCGAATCCAGCTCGCACCTCTGAAATTATTTATGTGCGAAATTCAATTTCAATTTACCACTGAGCTTTTTCGTGAAGGAGAACATCATGGGGAAACCTGCACGCATCTGCGAAGTAATTCAAGGGTGCGTGTGAAGTCCCCAATCCGCGTTGGGCCCGCGTGGGAACTCTATAGTCCCTACGCGGGCCCAACGCGGATTGGGGACTTCACGGAATTTGGGCTATCCCAAACCCTAAATTGTATTGATGGGTTGTAGGACAACAACAGTAAAATGATTTGGTAAAAAGTAATTCTTTGGTAAAGAGTAAAATGATGAAATTTGGTATGGAGGTAATTCAAGACAACCCAAATTTTAATTTTTTCAATAAGAATAATAACAATAACTATGCATGTACACTATAGTATCATTGGGTGTATGTACTCGGGACGAAGTCGCGGACAACGGCTAGTATATTATGATAATGCAGTTGTGTGACTGTACGTCTTGATTTTGAATTTAGCAGATTCATAAATTGACAGATAAAGTATGTGATAACTTAATAGTAAATTACGTTGTAGCATCTATGTAGACGAGTTTTTTTAATAATAAAAGAATAACTAACTTAACTTAAACATATATTTTGTTAATAACATTATTCTACGTAACTTATGTACATTAGTACATAAGTTACGTAGAATAATGTTATTAACAAAATATATGTTTACTAGACGCATCATTTAATATGTTCTCGAGTGCGCCAGCCCTAGCGCTAGGGCGTGGCCTCAGAAAGAGCGCGCTGCATGTGATAGAAAGAGATGGCTAATTTGGGAGCGTACGGTGCAACAAAACCGGTTTTTTGTTAGCAGTCGGCCTTCTGTACGTTAGTACTATTACTTATTCTGTGGTAAGGTTCCAGCTTAAAGCAATCGTTAAATATGTATGGGGCTATGTAGACACGTAACAAAGCGTGCCTGTTCGGCGGTCGGTGTCCGCAGACAAATTGAGTGTTTATACACTATCAATAGAATTAACACTTGTTTCAGAAAGCATTTCGTGACCACCTTTCCAGATCAAGATTGAATAGTGTGACTTTTTTGTATTTCTTCGTAAGGCACTTAATTCATATGAATGAAAGAGACGTTAAATTGTACCTACCTAAATAAAGTTTTAAATTATACCTACATACATTGATCTATTATAAGTTAAGTATTCACAATCAGCCGGAGAAAAATGGCCCGTGAAAACGGGTGCCCGAACAACTCAGTAAATTTGACACTTAAGTCATAGTGTTAGGTTTACCTTTGTATAAAATATTTATCTTGACACATATTATAAAGAGGTGTTATTAGCATATTGGAACGTATTTTCTAATGTCAGTTTGCTGCATATATTTTGACATATTCTGTTAGGCACTGTTCGTCCATATGTTATTATAGGTCAATGCCTACATATTATTATGATAGGTCTGTCTGGTTATCTGTTTAATATGTTTTTTGTCGCTTGAACCGCTGAAGCGATTTAGATCAAATTTAATATGGAGACAGTTTGAGTACTGGCAAAAGAGAAAAAGCCATGGGATAGCTTTTATCCCGAAAGTCATCCCTTCAGGAAACGACGGGCGTGGCAGTTTATTATGAAATTGAATGCAGACGAAGTCGCGGATATTAGCTAGTCAATACTTTAATCTATCAATAATCCATATTAATATTATAAATGCGAAAGTAACTCTGTCGGTCTGTCTGTCTGTCTGTCACCTCTTCACGCTTCAACCGCTGAACCGATTTGGATGAAATTTGGTATAGAGATAGTTGGAGTCCCGGGAAAGGACATAGGCTACTTATTATCCCGGAAAAATGCTTAGTTCCCGAGGGAACGCGATAAACGAATTCCACGCGGGCGAAGTCGCGGGTAGAAGCTAGTACATAATAATATAATTAATGGAGGATCAGAGGATTTCCGTGTTCATGGGCCGCAGTGACCAATTACCATCAGGTGGGCTGTACGCTCGTTTGCCTATACCATAGACATAAAAAAAACAAGTTGACGTGTTTACCAAAGGGCTCACATAAGTACCTAATCAAGTACTGCAACTTGGTCTCTCCATTAACACTACGACACGACTTAGAAGGCGCGCGGTGAAGCACTTAAGCCATTGACGCAGGGTCTATTTTTGCTTATTTCACGCGCCTTCTAAGTTTTGTGAACCTGTGTGTGTTTGTATCTTGTCAAACATAGTGTTGTGCTTATTTGTGTCAATTGAGACGTCGTAAGGAGGGATCGAATTCACGGGATCGAAGATTTGACAGCTAGTGATGCCTACATGCGATCGGGTTGTCGATATCGATGTTTTGATTTTAGCCGATTTTACTATTAATTTATTGCGAGGAGAATAAATGAAAGGACTAGTTTCTTTTTTATAGAAAAGAGATGCTATTTTACGTCGTTGAATGATATTGAAAAAAAAAACATATTTTGAAATTTAAAATGATGACGATGTAATCACTGCAGAAAACAACTATGTTTCAAAACTCGATGATGATTTTCATCTAGGACAGAAAAAAACTCTAGTTGTATGAAATTTTCAATGCAAATTATGTAAGTACGTACCTACTTGAACTACGCATACGTACCAATTATGAAATCTTCAGCAAGATAAAGGAAACTAAATTAACTAACTGACGTTAACGAGTCATACATTCAACCTGTTTCGTAGCGAACTGTCAGAGGACTCGCTTTACACTAAGCGATGAATGTTTCAATAACACTCTGTTATTATTAATTCATAATAATTAACAGAATAAATAAAATAAAAACCTTAAACTGAACTTATTAAACTAGACTAGAACTATACTAACTAAACTTAAGTTGAAAAATAATCATATAATTTAAACTAGGTATTTTTTATAGAAAAGTGGCCAGCGTGTATCAAATTCATTACTTTTTACGTTACTAGTTAGTCCATATTTGTGTCGCCGACTTACATATTTGTACTAAATATTAACTCAATCCGTCCAGCAGTTTTGAATCTAATTGGGTGTCTAAGATTTTAATCGATTATATGTTTGTGTTTTAATTTTCATTTCATAAGCAGAAGAAAAATACGCAACTATGGTACCGGGCTATGTTTTCTAACACTCGCAGAAAAATTATATATTTAGGCAAGTATAAATAGTTACGTTATTGTAATGATAGTCATACAATCTTGTATAGCTACAAATTGAGTCGATATCGATATGTCGACATGTTTCTTGTTGCCGTATCGATATCGATATTTTTCTATCAACGTACACACCCCTATTACACCCGTTGTGTCGCTCACGAGTATCGAATTACAAAGTAAAATCCGTCCCACGCCGATCTTCAAATGTTTGTTTATCGTTATCCCTTTCACGCATGTGGCATTTGAAATGAGAACGAAAGAGACAGACGCGGGGAGGATATACAGAAAACTATCAAGTGTGGTAAGCTCAAAAGTTGTTTGTGTGAATGCTTGTACTTATATTTTTAAGTGTAATGTGGGAATAACGTTTTCTCGTTCGTGTGACATACAATATTAGAGATTTTAAACTCGAACCACAACTTTTGAATAGTGAAAGTAAATAGTAAATAATCAAAACAAAAAAATGAATAATTATAATACTTAACGTGCCTTATGAAATGTGGAAATGAAAGACAGCATGATATGCACATTTTGCCATGAAGCAGAGGAAACGCCCCCGCTCTATGAGTGCGGACCGTTCTTACAATAAGTTTTTTCAAAAATTTAATTTTTGGGACACGCTTTTATTGCTGACTGTACTTTTCTTTATAAATCCTTCATCTACCCTTCAAGACGAATCAAACGAGCCCAAATTCGATGGGTTTATGTAGTTTTATTATGGAGTTCCTATGGCCACCTTCCAGCTCCATCATCAGATCATCTCCACGTCATCATAATATTGGATTGTCACGCAATTTACATATTCGTGCAAAATTTCAGCTCAATCGGAAATCGGTAAGTGGGTCAAATTTAACTTGCAAGATTCCATTACATAGTTACATGCAGGTCGACCTAATAAAAGCGTGTTAAAAACGTAGTATCTACCAAGGGAGGCACATTATACTCGTACACCCAAACGAGATACAAAATATCACCGCCCAAAGAATCTGGTAATTCCTGGACTCAACGGGCATCTCAGGTGAACTGTAACAAAACTCTCTAAAGGGCCGTCACAAAAGATCAGCTAGTGTCCAGGTGACACATCCCACAAAACTCCAAATAATAAACGTGCCTATATAATATATTTTTTATTAAAAACAAAGAAAAAGATACATTGTCTCAAACTTTCGCGATACACACTCATATTAAACACACTAGCACCGGGACTTAATCGCGTAAAAACTATTTTTATTTTACCACGGCCGTTGCATCGCGGCCGAAACGTCGTGGTAAAATATAAATAGTTTTTACGCGATTAAGTCCCGGTGATAGTGTGTTTAATAAAGAAAAAGATGACGATGACCACACCAGTTATGTTATTTTAAAGGAAAACAATTTGCGGACTTACAGCGCAAATCTGCAATCTACTATTCAAATTTTGAAACGAAACTGCCAATTTGGGGTGCTCTTGTAATAAAGAAAAATATATCTGAAATTCATCTTATAAACGGAAAATTTTGCTCAGAAGTCGTGGGATACAACTGGTAGCGTAAAGTAATAAAAATTTAATTACCTTAAAATTGAGTACCTATTATTGACTCCAGTCATATCAAAAGCAAATAAAAGTTCCGGAGACCAAAACCCGGCCGAAACAATTTATTTCCGAATGAAGTAGCATTGTTTAATAAGAAACGCCTCGGCTGAAGGGAATTAATGAGTTCCCGTCCAAATGGATGGACCGACGAATGTCTTTTGGAAAACGGCGACTTTTCCCTATAGCATCTGAGAGGCTGACTGACAATCAATAAGCCTACTACCCAAACCGTTGATTCCATTGATTTTTACCTGTTTGCGCTAGAAGGAGGGTTATGTTTTTCGAGGTTAATGTACATACATACATATATTTCTTTGGCACGCTCTGTAGCCTGGAGTGGCTTGACGGATTTTAACTAATTGTCGTCAAAACTGTATATCAAAATTGCAAAAAAACAAAATGGCTGAATTTTGGAGGCATTTTAAACGTTTCCAAAAATATTTTTTGTCACAGCCTATCCAGTGGGGTATCAAAATAAAGGGTTTGATAAACGGATTACAATAGTACATTACTACACAGGCCGGGAAGGAGGATGTTGCTGGCCGAGTATTATATACGGCCGAACGAAGTGAGGCCGGATAGTTACGAGGCCGACAACTTCCATTCCCCGCCGATGTATGTATAGTGCTTTTCTCAAACATGCAATGAAATAAATAAATAAAATAATATTTTATATAGGTATAATATATTTTTCACCTCACTGGCTCGAAAGTGGTCGTTTTGCAGCTTGATATCCGAGCGCAAAAGTTGATTTTATCCGCTAGCGTGGAAAGTGTTTTTGAAATTCGAACGACGCATGACGCCACTGTCACAATAAAAAAACAACGATACGTTCTGAAACGCAATTGGTCGTGAGAGTTTTATTAAAATAAAGGTTCAATTTACTTAATATCATCATTAATAAAATTATATTAATAATACACCTTTTCAGATGTATTTCATTATTTGACTATGTTTTATCACAAAAATACTTAAATATGTGTATATTTTAACTGTATTCAATGAATAATTGAATCTTGAAGTACGAGTAGGAGTGATTTGGAACGCAACCCCGGAGGTTGCGTTCCAAATCACAAAAAAAAACATAAAAAAAATGAAAAAATAAAGTTTTAGATTGCTGGTTTTGTAATTTAGAATACCTATACGAAGTAATAAAGAAATTATGAGCGATTCTAGCGATGAAGGTAGGAATTTAACTCCTCCAGAGTTAGCACAAACTGTACGTGACGCCGAACTAAGTCTTCTTCCCGAACAATCGCGCGTGAGGTGAAAAATTTTGTGTTGCGCTCAGCAGCAAAGTCGTTTGCTGTCTCGTGCCTTGAAACCCTCGTTACACTCAGGATTCTATATTTGAACCACTCGCTTCGCTCGTGGTTCAACCCTAGAATCCTTCGTTCACTCGGGTCTCAATCACGCACTCACAGCAAACAACAACTTTGCAGCCTTGCATAACAAATAACTATTTCACCTCACTGGCTCGAAAGTGGTCGTTTTGCAGCTTGATATCCGAGCGCAAAAGTTGTTTTTATCCGCTAGCGTGGAAAGTGTTTTTGAAATTCGAACGACGCATGACGCCACTGTCACAATAAAAAAACAACGATACGTTCTGAAACGCAATTCGTCGTGAGAGTTTTATTAAAATAAAGGTTCAATTTACTTAATATCATCATTAATAAAATTATATTAATAATACACCGTTTCAGATGTATTTCATTATTTCACTATGTTTTATCACAAAAATACTTAAATGTGTGTATATTTCAACTGTATTCAATGAGTAATTGAATCTTGAAGTACGAGTAGGAGTGATTTGGAACGCAACCTCCGGAAAAAAAAAACTTAAAAAAAAAAGTTTTAGATTAGATTGCTGGTTTTGTCATTTAGAATACCTATACGAAGTAATAAAGAAAATATGAGTGATTCTAGCGATGAAGATACGAATTTAACTCCTCCAGAGTTAGCACAAACTGTACGTGACGCCGAACTAAGTCTTCTCCCCGAAAAATCGCGCGTGAGGTGAAAAATTTTGTGTTGCGCTCAGCAGCAAAGTCGTTTGCTGTCTCGTGCCTTGAAACCCTCGTTACACTCAGGATTCTATATTTGAACCACTCGCTTCGCTCGTGGTTCAACCCTAGAATCCTTCGTTCACTCGGGTCTCAATCACGCACTCACAGCAAACAACAACTTTGCAGCCTTGCATAACAAATAACTATTGTCTTTTTTACATACGAGTAAATAAAACTGCGCTACCTCTATGTAGCAAATATGGTTCATGTTTTTTTAAAGCTGTATTGGCAGAATGTCATAGCGAACCATAGAGCAAATATTGCTTGTAGCTTTTTTAAATGGCGGAATGCCAAGATTCTGTGTCACAAATATATCAAATGGTAATTAAAAAAAAGTGAGTTGCCGGCCTAGGCCTGCAACGTTTGTATGAAATTTCATTATAGACCAATTTGTTTAGCTGCGCCTGAAACGTGATAATTCCCAGGCTAATAAGAAGAACATAATATCAATATTTCATTGCATGTTTGAGAAAAAATATTGTATAATGTTTCAAAAATCGAGTTATTCATCTTCCATCTGTCTTTAAATTGTATTTATAAATTTTAATATTAATATTATTAAGTAAGCAGTTGCATATGTATATAGGTATATATAGTCTGTAAGTCTGGCATGTAATTTTCACATGCCTTTACCGGCCGAACATATCGGCACAACTTATTATGTTAAGATTGACCCTGCCTTCTGTTTCGATGGTCGCGGGTTCGAGTCCCGCTTGGGGCAAACTTCGTGTGATGAACACGAATGTTTGTACTCGAGTCATGGATGTTCAGTATTTATATATGTATGTATTTCTCTATATAAGTATTTATATCGTTGTCTAGCACCCATAGTACAAGCTTTGCTTAGTTTGGGGCTAGGTCAATATGTGTGAAATGTCCCAAGATATTTATTTATTTCAAAATGAATGCCTACTTTTTAAAAGTCGATATCACTGAGTTGTATTACATTGTTGCACTATGTATTGATTTTGGATGTGTGGAAATCCATACTAATTAATATTAATCGAAAGTAACTGTCCGTTACCTCTTCATGATTCAGGACCGGTTTAGTTGAAAATTGGTATGGAGATAGTTCGAGTTAGGGGAAGGACAAAGTCTACTTTAATCCCACTAAAACGCATAACCGAATTTCACGCGGGCGAAGTCGCGGGCAGAAGCTAGTGGTTAAATAACATGCTCTTCACTTTAATCAAGTAATGTTTTATTTTCAGGTAAGTAACTTTGTGATGACTACGGAATCCTAAACATACCGTTGTTTAAAACATATGTTGGTTCTGGTAAGTATTCAGAATTTTAAGAAACACTCATTGTACCTATATATAATTATGTTTCGCGATTTATTGTCAATCAGAGACAATCCATATTAATATCCATATGAATATTATAAATGCGAAAGTAACTCTGTATGTATGTCTGTCTGTCTGTTACCTCTTCACGCTTCAACCGCTGGACCGATTGAGATGAAATTTGGCATGGAGATAGTTGGGGTCCCCGGAAAGGACATAGGATACTTTTTATCCTGGAAAAACGCATAGTTCCCGCGGGAACGCGATAACCGAATTCCACGCGGGCGAAGTCGCGGGCAGAAGCTAGTAATATTATAAATGCGAAAGTAACTCTGTCTGTCTGTCTGTTACCTCTTCACGCTTCAACCGCTGAACCGATTTCGATAAAATTTGGCAAGGAGATAGTTGGGGTGCGGAGAAAGGACATAGGCTACTTTTTATCCCGGAAAAACGCATAGTTGCCGCGGGAACGCGATAACCGAATTCCACGCGTGCGAAGTCGCGGGCAGAAGCTAGTGTAATTATATAAGTGTAGTATACACTGAAAGAAAAAATAGCCGAACTAGCTGAATTAAATAAAAATAAGCAAACTTTCGTTACGAAGAAATAAAACTTAATAAACCTTGCAAAACTAATTCAGTATTAACACCCAATCCCGTTATGTTAATTTGAGTTTAGGAAGTAGTAGGTAAGTAAATTACTTCCGTTGCGGCGTAGAGATCTTCTACTATCTAAAGTCCCGCGCCTTCACATTTCAAAACGCTTCAATGTATTTAAAAGGCACCACCAACACTCTCAACACATGTGTGCGTGCTGAGACAGCCATCAACTATGCGTTAAGAGTGTTGGTCGTGCTTTTTAAAAAATAATAAAAAAATTGAAGCGTTTTGAAATGTGAAGGCGCGGGACTTTAGATAGTAGAAGATGTCTACATCTGAAAAGCTCTATACGCAAGCAATATCCTGGGATTGCTTCTTTTCATACAGGCTACCTACTTAGCGACATCTATTGTCGCATTTAACACTTATTTCGGGCGTACACTGATCTGTATAAAGGATGCCCTTCTAAAATTACCTTACTTTTTCCATGGTGTCAATAATCCCAAACATCGTTCATATGTAAAATATGAGTACAGGGCGGACGCGGCCTATAAAAGCACGATTTCGAACACAATTCGAATGAAGTGTCAATGTATGCGCGCGAGGACGTCTGTGTGCGTGCGAGGACGTCTGTACACTTGTAAATGTGTGTCTACCACTACGCGGGCCAATGATCCACTCTCCATCTCCGGATGAAACAAATGACGGCAAGGGCGAGTTGGGCGCGAGTTGCGCGCCGGCTAGATTCAGGCGGGTGATTCCGTTCTGTATGTAGTACTATTAAATATTCTGTGATATGAGAATGATCTATTCGGTAGTTGAGTCGTAAAGCGTTACACAGAAACACACATTTATAATGGTTACATACGTAACTTGTTATTCTTTGCCAAAACGCTCTCTTTATCATGTTTCTAACTTCCAATATTAAGATAAATAGACTGTCGCATTAGGTTTTTTATACTGACGTACTTAATAATAGTTCCTCGACTTCTTGTCAAACGATTCTAGTCTTTATAGCTTAGTAAACAACGTTGCCTTTTGAAAGCAATGTAAACATGTGCTTAGTTGGGAAGATAAGATTTCCACTGTTGCCAAGTTTCGGATATTTTTGTTACTGCAAGCAGTTTATGAGTTGGAATATTATATACGAAATGCATTGACCTATTATAGGTCATGTATGGACGAAAAGTGCCTAACAGAATATGTGAAAATATATGGAGCAATCTGGCATTAGAAAATAAGTTCCAATATGCTAATATTGCTAATAACGCCTCTTTATAATATGTGTCAAGACAAATATTTTATACAAAAGTAAACTTAACACTATAAAACTTAAGTGTCAAATTTAGTGAGCGCCAAACGGGTGCCCGTTTTGACGGGCCATTTTTCTCCAGCTGATTGTGAATCCTTACTTATAACTTATAATAGATCAATGACGAAATGTGACATTCCATTTTTCTAACTATACATGGTGGGTCAGAAAATATTTTGTATAGGATTCAGGCGTCGCTCACACAACCAATCCCATATACATTTTTTTTACCAACTCAAAAAAAAATTAAGAAAAAAATTTAATAAATAAATTTAAAAATTCAATATACTTAGAATCGATAGCCGATACTTTCTGGCTTAATTATTTGCCATATTTTCTGACCCACCGTGTATAGTACCCGTGTGTGTCGTTGTGATTTTAAAGATGCTTCCCGTCAAAAAATGCATTGGGATCCTTAAGTCGGCTAGGTAACCTTTTTTTAAGTCGGCTAATATTAAAGTCCCAAGTAGGTACAGTCTCATATATTTTCTAAACGCTGCGGTTACAACTGTTACAAGCATGGTGTCTTAAATTCAACCATGTAAATTATAAGACGTAGGCGTCTGTACGTAAAATCTTATTTATATCGCCAAATTTGGAGTTAGGGGTGTTGCAAAAATTTAGCGGGTCACATAAAAACAGTACGAAACTGCTCATTATAAAAAAAACTGGAATATACCTTATGATTTGCGGTAATCGTAGACTAGGTCGTTGGTAACACCAGAGACATTGATTACCTGATTCTACAAACCTCTATTTCCTGAACGCCTTTTCACTTACTACCTATGAGGGTTGATCCAAAAGAAATGATAAATCCATACTAACCATACTAAGATTATGAATGCTAAAGTCGCTCTATCTGTCTGTCTGTCTGTCTGTCTGTCACCTCTTCACGCTTCAACCGCTGTACCGATTGAGATGAAATTTGGCATGGAGATAGTTGGGGTCCTGGGAAAGGACATAGGCTATTTTTATCCCAGAAAAACGCATAGTTCCCGCGGGATTATAACCTAATTCCACGCGGGCGTAGTCGCGGGACTCGCGGGCAGAAGCTAGTAAGTAATAATTAAAACATCTTTAACTTTAAAAAAGTAAATTTATGTATACTCAGATTCCTAATAATTCTCTATATGTAGTCCATAATCTTCCAGGGAGGCCATCATTTCGCCAATGTTTAAAAATATGTTTTTTTTTTTCATTTATTAAGCAAAAATAACAAAAAACAAACAATCTTGGTGCTTGGAAACCTATGTGGTTTGCATGAGCATTGCATAGTTCCTAAAACATACATTTATTAAATCTACCCACACCAGTTATAATCTAAGAGATCAAGTTGTTGATTCTGAGTGTTCATTTAAGCCGTGAAGTGAGTTACAAAAATCACTGGGGACCACGTCTCAGGCCGAATCAGAGGGCGTTTTATACCAATTCAAAGCCTGAACCACGTATGGCGGCCATATCAAGTATCAACCTGTTCCGCCAATTCGAGTGCATATACATCACTAAATAAATATACACGGTGAGCTGGAGTAACCCGAATAATTTTACCAGTGTATTCCTGAGGTCGTAAGGAATAAAAAATGTTAATCAAATCAGGTTGAATTTGATTTTTAACTTTTTTTCTTCCATACAATCCCACCCCAGTCGGAGTCGGTCAGAAATCGTATGGAATAAAAAAAAGTTAAAAATCATATTTCAACTTGGTATCATGAACATTATTTATTCCTTAAGGCCTCGGGTATACGCTGGTAAAATTCGGGTTACTCAAGTTCACCGTATATACATGCAAATAAATACTTTATAATCACTCCTCGATCTTCTAATAGAATATGGTATTTTTTCAACGTTATCAGGTTATCACCAACAACGTAGGTCGACTGATACGTTTCGGAGTTTATTAAGTTGTCTTCCAAAATCCAAATCTATTTTTTTAAACGAGTGACGTTAGAATATGGCAGAGGGTAGTTCTCAAGTAGTAGGTACCCAATTCGTCCTATGCTTTTAATACAAACATTTTTCAAACTAGACAACTTCAGCTGCTCTCACTTCAGCTTTGCGCATTTTTACATTAATGTTACGACTAAGGTTATTATTAATTCATTCATTTAGAATACTGTTATTATCTTGTTTACTGTGACGCGGCGCGAACGGAGTCCTCCATTAACGAGGTTACGTACAAAGAAAAAGTACTGAACGTGTAATTTCGAATTTTCCCCTTTGTTTTTGGGGGAAAATCGGGTTTTGTGTTGTTGATTTAAAACGAGGTTTCGTTGTGAAAATGAAAATTCGTACGTTATGTGATACGTGTTTTTTTTTCGGGTAAAATTTAATTATACTTAATGAGGTATAGGCCCCGGCAGGGATCTTGAGCGGCGAGCGAAAGAAAATAGAGGGTGTAACACTATGATGTGTAACGCTCTTTAAATTGGTATTTTTGACATTTTATTAATTGTAACATTTATTATCTTATGCTGTATTTTTTAAGTTAATCGATTCTGGAGTGTTTTTACTATTTATTATTTTTGTGTACCTATTGTAAAGACTAAGCATACAAGTGCTTTGGTGAATAACTGTAAACTTGTAATATTTTCTGAAATAAAATAAAATGAAATTAAATGAAATGAAATTCACTCAAGTTTACCGCGGTCTTCGATAGATGGCGCTAGCTGTCGATTACATCGCGCTATCGTTTGTTCAACACCAAACAGTGACCTGCGGTCATATGCGAATACGCTTTCACATCTGCTTTGACGTTTTAGTGTCTAGTATGTGTCCGTGACTGCCGCAGTTAACTTCCACCCTAAGCTGGGAAAAACTTTGTCAGTAGAGATCTTCTACTATCTAAAGTCCCGCGCCTTCACATTTCAAAACGCTTCAATGTATTTAAAAAGCACCACCAACACTCTCAACACACGGGTGCGTGCTGAGACAGCCATCAAAAATGCGTTGAGAGGGATGGTGGTGCTTTTTAAATAATAATAAAAACATTGAAGCGTTTTGAAATGTGAAGGCGCGGGACTTTAGATAGTAGAAGATCTCTACCTAGCACGCTATACGCTTTCACCTTTGCTGAGCCTCTTAGTGTCTAGTATCGAGACAACTCCGTGACTGCCGCAGTGAACTTCCACCCTAAGCTGGGATTCACTTTGTCAGTACGGTGGTGCACTCATTGTAATCGGTAGTGTAGATAAAGTTCACGTTCTTAAGGTTGAGTTTCCCTTGTCCCTCACCTCTCCCGGTTATAAGGGGATTTTCGCGCATGTTTACGACTGAAAGGGCAATAAGCGGCGATCGGCGCCCCTGGCGATAAGACCTTATTTTCGACTCCTGCGCATCAAAGGCCAGTTCGAGAAAGTTCCCTGCTGATACTTGTATGTAAGTGATAGAATTGTTTTATAGTCAAAACGGTAGGTACTTTTTTTCGATTATTCTCATTTGCCTCGCGATCTCTTCTCACTGCCTAAGTTTACAAAAACATTTCTCTGACGTATCTGCAAATTTAAAATAACTAATTAGAAACGCATTATGAAACAAGGAAATTAATTATATTTTACCTAATGAAATCCTCAACATAATGCGCAAAACATTTTTTCCGCTAAGAGACCTTTTACTTATTTTTTTGTGTAGAAGGAAAACAGTGACCACTAAGCATTTCCAATAAGTCTGACTGTCAAAATAAATTAATCTTGCTTCATCGAAGATAATCTATTACTCGGCCCGAGGCGGAGTGTCAGAAACTTAAAAATCCATTTTCCTCCGGAAGGAGGGTAAAGCTGTATCACTCAGAAATAAACCGAAAATTATTTCTTCTTTAATCTTTGAATAAGGAACGTGCAAGGAAAATTAATTTGGATATTGTCGTGGAAGGTACTACTTGGGTCAATCAACTATTTTTGTCGTTTTCCTGACCCGTTTTTCAGAAGACAAAATGAGAGGAGTTACTGAGTCTGTTTTCACACCTCAACCGCGGATTGGAAATAGCGGTACCGCTCAACATTTGCCTATTATACCTACACATCTTTTACGCCGTTCACATCTCCGCCGAGGAACTGAAATAGCGGTTTGAAAATGTTCAGCGGTTTAAATCCGGGGCGGAGGTGTGAAAACAACCTTAGAAAAATTGTTACTGGGTTACTAAGATGCTTAAAAGGCAAAGAAATCCTATTGGTCGATTTAAACCCATAAAATTGCAGTTATAAAAAGTGACTTAGGAGAACTTAACCATGTAACGTTACTGGGTTACTAAGATGTTTAAAAGGCAAAGAAATCCCATTGATCGACTTAAACCCATAAAATCGCAGTTATAAAAAGTGACTTAGGAGAACTTTACCATTTAACGACCTAGGTGAAGAAAAAAGTTGATTCACCCACCTGACAAAATATTTAATTTAAGGAATTAATTTTACCCTAACTAAAATGAATCGAGATTTTTCGGGGAATATGATAAATAAATAAATTATAGGAAAAATATTTTGCTACGGAACTGGACCTGTAAATCTCTTCATCAATACTTAGAAAAGCTATAAATATAAAACCATTTTAAAAGTAATTCGCTACAACCGAATTCCACGCGGACTAAGTCGCGGGCAGAAGCTACCTAATC
The DNA here is from genome assembly GCA_963971205.1 of Aethes cnicana. Taxonomy (NCBI): domain Eukaryota; kingdom Metazoa; phylum Arthropoda; class Insecta; order Lepidoptera; family Tortricidae; genus Aethes; species Aethes cnicana. The sequence goes on along the minus strand of OZ020295.1, from coordinate 7,018,536 downwards.
CATACTAATATTATAAATGCGAAAGTAAATCTGTCTGTCAGTCTGTCTGTCTGTCTGTCTGTCTGTTACCTCGTCACGCTTCAACAGCTGGACCGATTGAGATGAAATTTGGCGTGGAGATAGTTGGGGTGCGGAGAAAGGACATAGGCTACTTTTTATCCCGGAAAAACGCATAGCTCCCGCGGGAACGCGATAACCGAATTCCACGCGGGCGAAGTCGCGGGCAGAAGCTAGTAAGGATATAAAAAGGAAACGCGGTATGTGAAATTTCATGATTCTATAACGGAACAGTTTAAAGTGTTTTAAACTCTGCGTAGACGTTTATTGCTCAAGAGTTTTATTATTATAGATTTATTGGACTGTTTGAACGAACAGCTGGGCCTTTCTTTCTTTCTTCATACGGCTGCTTTTATTGCGTCGTCAATATCGGAAACTTATTTTTAGGTTTCATACGATTTTGGGCTATTATTTCCCAAATAAAGAGTAGGTAAGAGTTCTTTCACGAATAGCCACTTTTTAACTTAGATAAATAATGATAATAGTATTACGCACTAGGTTTTCGGATGAGAGAGAAATCGGATGACAGAAATCGAATTTCACAGCAATGTTTTGAATTTGAATGTTGAAAATTGTTAAAGAAAGAAGGCGAAAGCTTTGCATAATATATCTACCTAGGTACTGAAACTTGATACTTGTGGCGAGAGAATAGATAATTCCAATTCCAAGTTCGTGAGTTTTTGCGGCCGACAATTTTGACGTCGGCTTTGCCGTGGAGTTCGCCAGTATTATACGTACTTACACATACATACGTACACATATTAATGAACTCGACTGTACTTGTTTGAACAATAGGATATTTTTGTTTTCCCTCCAGGAAGTTTCAGTGAATCGAAAGTGCCTTTGCGAAAATTACTTTGGTTTTTGATTTGAATTTTTATTCTTAAAGTGGGTTAACTGTGAATATTCTTATACAAGCTACTACCACTACTACTATAGCCTATTTGCGTCCCACTGCTGGACACAGGCCTCCCCTCCCCATCCGATTTACACATGCATGAAAAATTTAAGCTCAGTTGGTAACCGTAAAGTGCAGGATCAAATTTACTACTACTACTACAGCCTATTTGCGTCCCACTGCTGGGCACAGGCCTCCCCTCATCACGAGAGGGTTTTTGCTATAGTCCCCACGCGGGCCCAGTGCGGATTGGGGACTTCACATACATCTTTGAATTACTTCGCAGATGCGTGCAGGTTTCCTCACAGGAGGAGGTGCAGGATCAAATTTAACTTGCAAGATTTGATTACAGACTAACATCGGAATCAGGTAAATAAAAGCTTGTAAAAATAACTGAACTTTCAGTTTCATTATGATTTCTTCTTAATTAATAATAGAAATACTTTTTCTGCGAATTGATAAACACCTCACTTATTAGAAGACAGTTAGAGATCTTCTACTATCTAAAGTCCCGCGCCTTCACGTTTCAAAACGCTTCAATCTTTTTAAGAAGCACCACCAACACTCTCAACACATGTGTGCGGGCTGAGACAGCCATCAACTATGCGTTGAGAGTGTTGGTGGTGCTTTTTAAATAATAATAAAAAAATTGAAGCGTTTTGAAATGTGAAGGCGCGGGACTTTAGATAGTAGAAGATCTCTATATAAGTGTCAAATGGTTTTTACAATCACCGTGTTGAATTTTATGTTGTATTTTCGTTTCAGAACTTTGTAGCTATTTTCTAACCAATTAAGTTTGTTGAAAATTCAAAGAAGTCATTGATCTAGGTATTATAAGTAAGGAAAGGATTCACAATCAGCCGGAGAAAAATGGCCCCGTCAAAACGGGTGCCCATCAAATTAGTTCATCATGTTTTTGCCACTCGAGCAAAACCGCATGGCATTGCAAGTATATGCTATACGTCAAGTCAAAGGTATCAAATATAAGGTCCCTCATATATTCCATCTGGTAATAAATTCGTCCTTCCGTACTTTTTAATTAAATATGAAATATCACTGCAGCAGGTGCCTCGTCGACACCGCTACGGGACAACGTTTCCATTTTTTAAACGAGTTTCTTTTAGATTGTATTGTAACGATGAAATGTCATGTACGATCGCTTTTCGCAGAAATCAAATTGTGTTATTCAATCAATCAATATGTAAGTATGAAACTATAAATATATATTATAGGTGTAGTGATTAAGGATTATGAACTCTTTTAGCTCTAATACAAACCATTGTGGTTTCCTAGATGCTAAGTTAAAATCTTTAAATGATAAATAAATTAAAAATAAATTTAAAAAAAACAAAGTAAAGTGTCAAAGTATGTGAGCACCACAAAAATATAGTGAGCATTAAGATGATGATGATGATGATGATAATGATGATGATGATGATGATGATGATGATAATGATGATGATGGTACCAGATGAGAGACGTCCACTGCTGGATATGTATCTACTACTACTACAGCCTATTTGCGTCCCACTGCTGGGCACAGGCCTCCTCTCATCACGAGAGGGTTTGGGGCCCAGTGCGGATTGGGGACTTCACACACACATCTTTGAATTACTTTGCAGATGTGTGCAGGTTTCCTCACGATGTTTTTTATTCACCGAATCACCGAAATCCTTCACCTCATGGTAAATTCAAATTGAATTTCGCACGTAAGTAAACTTAGAGGTGCGAACCGGAATCGAACCCCGACCCTCGGCATGAGAGACGGTAGGTCGAACCACTAGGCCTCGGTATCTACTATTTATTAATTAAATAAATGTTTCAAAATAATCGTAACTTATTTCAACAGCATCATCTACAAAGGTAGAAAGATAAAGTTTATTAAAGCTACGTTTTTTTTATTTTTATAGGTACAGTCAGCAGCAGAAGTAGATAAGCTGTCCAGGTGTTCAAAATGACCTACACACGACCTTATTCTTAAGCGTGTGTAGGTCATTTTGAACACCTGGACAGCTTATCTACTTCTGCTGCTGACTGTACGCAAACTTATGACCCTATATGAAAATTGTGAATAAGTATGATTTCCTGTCTTACTTCTTGACCATAAATTGACTAATGTATCCCAAGCTGCTGCAAATGTATTATTATTGTACCCTAAAACCGTAGATCCGAGTGTCCACACTTGTGGAGTGACTTTCCTTGTAAACTGTCCCTGGGAAATCACGAGAAATGGCTACCATTCGTTTAAATAAAGGATAATGTGGTAAAGTCGAAGGAGGGATGCAAAATTCGTGAGATCGTGTTCGTGTTATGTGGGTAGAACGAAGTTTTCTTGTTATGAATGTATATTTTTAGGCTTTTAGAACAGTCAGCTATTCTTTAGGAGGGTTTATCCCGAAAGTTGGCAACGTCGTATATAGATGTCAAATGTTTCGCTGTTTTATTAATTTCTCAATATTGCTGAATTAAAAAGGAAGATATCATTCTTTGGTTGAATGACGCCTCTCGTTTTATATTTGTTGGTTAGGCATTTTTATAATTGATAAGATTAAATTAAAATGCATGGAAACTACGATGGAAAGTTTTCAAAAGAGCATCATCATCATCATGATGGCCACATAAGTATCCATTCTTGGATGTAGGTCTCTTCCCTTTGTTTCCACTTCCGGCGGTCATGAGCCCCTCTCATCCAGTCCCGGCCTCAGTGTCGTCTCATGTCATCGACCCAACGCTGTGGGGGTCTGCCGCGCCCTCTAGTGTCGGCTCTGAAAAATATATTACTTCCATAATACTAAAAAAATCGTGTTCCTACTTCCTATGATAACTGTTGCAATCCATACTTAATGTCTTATTCAAACATAGACCGATAATTTATGTTTTCATTCAGTAATATATTTAGAAATAATATTTATATTCTGAAATTAATTATGAATGAAAACAGCAAAATATTTGATAGCTATTTGCGACGTTGCCAACCTTCGGAGTAAACCCTCTTGAAGTGGATCGATTTGAATACAATGTAATAGTTTTTTTTTTGGTTAGTGTGAACGGAGTTGTTGGAAGAGGAAGACCGAGGCGAATTTTCTTGGATCAAATTCAGGACAATCTGATTAAAGGCCAGATCAGGAGTACTCTAAACCGACGAGCATGTATGCGGAACGGGATGAAAGTTGAAGAAGCGAGAGAAGTATGCAAGAGTCGTAGAAAATGGAAAGGAGTGGTCTCTGCCTAACCCTATGGGAAAAAGCGTGATATTATGTATATAATGTATGTATACTTAGGTACGTTTGGGTACTTATTTGTTAGTAAAATAATTCTTTTCAAAAATTGCATTTGTGGGACACACTTTTATTGCTGACTGTAATTTTCTTTGTAAATCCTTCATCTACCCTTCAAGACGAATCAAACGAGCCCAAATTCGATGGGTTTACTAAGGAGTTCCTATGGCCACCTTCTAGCTCCATCATCAGATCAGCTCCACGTCATCATAATATTGCATTGTCACGCGATTTACATAATCGTGCAAAATTTCAGCTCAATCGGAAATCGGAAAGTGGGTCAAATTTATCTTGCAAGATTCCATTACATAGTTACATGCAGGTCGACCTAATAAAAGCGTGTTATATACGTTTCATTTCATAGATACAGAAATCACGCATAAATCAACGATAACGTAACTCTTTCAAACTATCCTTCTATTTCTCGACTATATAACTAACTCGCTATAGCAAGTTCCCTTATCAATTAATCACATTCTTGAGTACAATATAAAATTGGTAATTCACGGCATAACGAAAGCGGACTTAACGAGTATCATGAAAAACCAACCCGAATCCGACATATAATCTCACGAAAAAGAAAGGGAACGAACAACAATAGGTTTTTTAGCAGCGAGCACAATGGAAAATTGTACGCAGTTAGCCAGGTTTACTACTAAATCACCTAAATATAATCGTACCGTGAATATAATATAAAAACCGGCCAAGTGCGTGTCGGGCCACGCGCAAATTATAGGGTTCCGAAGTTGACGATGCCCACAGTACCTTTCTAAGACTTACTAGCATCTAGCTAGCCTGCGGTATGACGTGCCCGCCCGACGCGCCTGCCGCTCGAGAAAAATCATTGGTTTTTTAATCATTTCATAAGTTGGTGGACTATGACTCGTAAGTTTGTACAGCCTACTTAGCTGTGATAGTTTTCCTTTCAACTACGTTATATATGCCATAACCGTGATTTTTTTCAGCCATCCAAATACCACCATTTAGCTGGCAGGGGGGGGGGGGACACGTGACTCTAACAAAAAATAGCACTTTAAAGCTTAATATTTCACAAACGCATCACTTAATCAAAAAGTGGTTTTAACAAACCCATAATATTTTTTTAAGACCTATTCAACGATATGCCGCACCATGGGGTACGCAAGAAAAAAAAATTACATCCCCGCTTTACGAGTAGGGGAGGTACCCTATAAAAAAATATATTTCAAAATTTTATTGTACCACTTTGTCAGCGTAACTAATATGTATATTCATGCCAAATTACAGCTTTCTAGAACTAATCATCTCCGAGCAATAGTGCGGACAGACGGACGGACGGACGGACATGGCGAAACTATAAGGGTTCCTAGTGGACTTCGGAACCCTAAAAATGGCCTAATTTGGCGGGTTGTACGGCTCTGTGAATAACTGGTCTATTAAAAGGAACATGAAAACGTGGTAATTCTAAATATGATATCTATAGGTTACTAGCCGATGCCCGCGAACTTCGTCCCGCGTAGACTGAGAATTTGCGTACCTGATGATACTATACGTATAGACAGTTATACTTATAGAAGTATTGAAAAATTTGTTTGAACCGTGGAAAACCCTTTCCCGTTCAAATATCGGGACAAAAAGTCCTATTTTATTGCCCGGGTTTCAAACTATCTCCTTACCGAATTTCATTCAAATCGGTCCACTCGTTGCGACGTGAAGGAAGGACAAACAAACAAACACACTTTCACATTTATAATATTAGTTTGCATATGGATATCGCTTGTCATGGCTATCTAAACATGTGCAAGAATTTCTCCACAACAACGGCCTATTTTGGCACAGCTCATTAACAGAGGGTTTGGGCTACAGTCCCTACGCGTACCTAGTGCGGATTGAGGACTTCACACACATCCGTGATGGTTTGTCTGTTTTCCTTCACCGAAAAGCTCAATGGTAAATTCCATAGGATTCACAATCAGCCGGAGAAAAATGCCCCCGTCAAAACGGGTGCCCAATCAGCTCGGGCACCCGTTTGGCCTTCGTTATAAAGAGGCGTTATTAGCATATCGGAACATATTTTCTAATGTCAGTTTGCTCCATATATTTTGACATATTCTGTTAGGCACTGTTCGTCAATATGTTATTACTTATTATAGGTCAATGGCAAATTCAAATTTCGCGCACAATTAAAACAAAAAACAAAAAAAATTAAAATAAAGGTGTGAGCTTGATTCAAACCCCAGAGGTGTATGAGAGGCGATAAGTCAAACCAGTAAGCTATCACGGCTTATGTCTCTACACAACGAACCTAAATCTTGGCTCACTTCGCAAAGCCTGCGGTGACATTAGAGAGATCCTGCTAGGATGGAGGCTGTCTAGATTTATAGCACGCGACCTTCCGTAAATAGTATTGGTTTGCGACTGAAGCCGATGACAGGTGCCAAGTTCTGAATTTTCTGATCATCCATCCAACTGTAAGAGAAGACCCGAGAAGCGAGGCACATAGGATAAAATACTTAGTACATTTTGATGAAAAGTTTGTCATTTTATCACGTAGTTAGTTAGGCGCCAGCGAAAGCGAGCGTTAACACTAGGGACGAGTAAAAATCACAATTTCGCATGTGTATCAAACGACATTTTTTAAAACAATTGCGAAGAAAAGACCAAAGAAATAAAAGAACCGGATGAAGCTCAAAAAACTTCACTAGCTTAAAAAACAAAAAGCGCTCGTTCGGAAATGATAAACTTTCGGCACGTTAAACAGGTATCAAAAAGTTTACTTTTTGAGCAACTGTATTAAAAATGTACTTACAGGGAATCAATTCGTCTGGAACATTTTTGATTTTTTAATTTATAAATCAATTATAAAATAATGTAAAATAATAAGTATAATGCAGGAATATATATTTATTTTAAAATTGTTTAATGACATACACGAATATTTATTTTAAAATTGTTTACTAATGAGTTTTTTCTTTTGTTTTATGTTTTTGAGTAATATGTACAGGATTAGGTTTTAAGTGTAGTCTTAAGTATTGCTCCGCCCTAGCAGGGTCCATGCCCGTACTATAAGGTCTTGTTCCGTCTGTACCTACCTACTATGTAATACCATGGATGCTTCAATAAATGAATATGAATATGAATATGATGTGACGCGGGGACTTTTAACTTTTAAGGTCTAACATTCTATGAACGGATATTATACAAATTGTTGATATAATCGTTTAAATACACGTTGACTCCTTTGAAGCATACCTAATTTCGTGCTCCTAATTATTTTACCTCGATGTAAAACGTTGTTTTCCTTTCATCCTCCGAAATAAAGCTTGTTTTAATATTCCTACGCGCCCCTTAAATAACTTTTCGTGTTGTATTTTAGAGCTTCTGGCACGTAAAGCTTTTTTACGTAAAGCGTGGTAAAGCGCTTCTGATATTTATTAATTACAATTCCTGTTAGAGTGTGAAGGATAACATGAAATCTAGATTAAGTTGGAAAAGTAAACAATCCAGACTTAATTTATTCAGCAAATCGTGTATTTAGCTTCTCTCCGCGACTTTCTTTAGGCGGTACTAAGAAGTTAAACTTTATTATAATTTCAGTTTCCAAAAATCTTCTTCGTCGTACAATCTTGACATAGCTGTTGTCAAAAATAACACATTTTGAATGCACTATGGCGTTGTCTATAGGTAGTAAAAACCATTTTCCTTCATCACATTAGATGTATTCATTACATATGCTACCGGATACGTTACATCCCATATCAGGGTGCATTCGTGCGTTAATAAAATAAATAGACCCGGCATCGGGGAATTTCGGGTCAAGCCTTGACGTTCGATAGCATTCTGGTTTATGGAAATTGTTAAGGTTACAAGAGAATATAGGGCATACATAACATAATGTAGGCTGCGGGAATCTGTACTGTCGTTGAATAGGCGGGTCCTTTTCGATGAAATCTAGACGTCTTTCGATTCAACCTGTGAGAATACAGGGCTATGGTCGGGGTTTGAATAGAGCCCAGATGTCGCCTCTTTGCTAAATTAATAATCAGATTTGGTTTCTTTGCGTGATAAAATCAGAAATGGATGACGATATCCGAAGTAGAACTATGGTCACCAACATATCCCGAAGAATTGCGACAATTAAGTGGCAATGGCGGGGGCACCTGCTAGCACGACTCATGGGGCAGGATGTCGAGTGATGGGGCGAGAATGTTCTCGAATGGCGTCCGCACACCGGGAGGTGAGTTGCCGGTAGGCCTCCAACAAGATAGAGCGAAGATCTGGTGTGGAAAAAAGTGAATAGTTCCTACGAGACCGGTTTTAGAGGCGCGCTTTGAGGAACCTAATGTCGGCTTGTTTAAATGCATTTTCCAACTATGTATTTAGAAGTTCCAAACAAAACTACCCACGGTTATTTCAGACATTAATTTATAAAGGGTCATTTCGTAGTCTTGAATAACAAAATATTTTCTATACAGTATTTGTGCAAGAATAACGAAATAATATTTTATCCACAAAAGAGTATTTATAAAGGGTTGTTTTTCTAGTGAAAGGTGACATTTCAGTGTCGAATTACTGAAGTCTCTGTTGTTCGTACCTTTTCTAATTTTAGTCTGTTGTAGCCGACTGTGGGAGTTGTTTTTCTTTTAGTAAGTATTTGTTTGTTGAGCCTTGATTTGACCTTTAGAGTAAGTGAGACGTTAATTAATTTGCAGTGTTGTCATATGACAACCCGGTCCTGAAACAGGGCATAGTTTGTGTCGTGCCACACAACCTAATGAGCCACCAATGGTCATCTAAATCTAGCTTTCAGTTACTGGAAATCCTCAGCTGGCTCTGCAGAGCTTCTCATAAACTTGATCTTAGTATAACCGTAACTTTGGCTTACCAAGCCATTCCTTGTGGTTGTGATTTACCCATTTCACCTATCCGGATTAAATGTGAAGCTAGTTCACTGTTGCATGGTAGAGAATAAGTCAACTGTATCTCGACTATTCAATTACTTACCTAAATTGCTTAACAGAGCTACTACTATTTTTAAGCTGTGTTTAAGCTGAGAATCGGATTTATGTCGCCGATAGATGTCGCTGTTACGGGCACGTCGATTTTCTACATCGCGCTATCGTTGTGTTCACTTAGATTACATAAGTTCAAGCGGCGAATTTGTTATTTTGAGAATTTGTATGGAGAATGATAACGGTTTAATTGGATCCTGAGTTTTGCTTTGACTTTCTCACCGAAACCAAGTGCGGTCTTGAACAAGCTGTATTTAACATTGTTATGTGTACCAAGTTTCGAGTCAATCAAAAAGCGAAACTATGACTACCTTCCTTCCTTATTAGATTACCTTCTATTTATTTCTCCTTCTTCTAAACCTAGGCAACCTGATTTTCGTATCTATTGGGAATATGTTTGACCTTGAGATTTCTCTTTCTCGATATCATTATACATTTGTTATTTTAGTAACGAAACCATTACAACCAATTACCTAAGAGATCATTCTCGGAACAAAGATCTTAAGGCAGCCGGGTAATACAAATAGTCTTGTGCCAATGCAAATGAATCCTGTAATTGGGTGGAACCTCCAGGGTGGGAGGTGGTGTAATAAAAAGGATGAAGCGATTTTTAGGGTTCCGAAGTCCACAAGGAACTCTTATAGTTTCGCCATGTCCGTCCGTCCGACCGTCCGTCCGCACTATTGCTCGGAGATGCTTAGTTCTAGAAAGCTGTAATTTGGCATGAATATACTTACATATTAGTTACGCTGACAAAGTGGTACAATAAAATTTTGAAATATTTTTTTATAGGGTACGTAAAGTGGGGATGTATTTTTTTTTTGCGTACCCCATATTGTAGGTTTGTTAAACCATTTTTCGATTAAGTGACGCGTTTGTGAAATATTAAGCTTTAAAGTGCTATTTTCTATTAGAGTCGAGTGTCCTCCCCCCTGCCAGCTAAATGGTGGCAGCTGGATGGCTGAAAAAAACTACGGTTGTGGCATATATAACGTAGTTGAAAGGAAAACTATCACAGCTTAGTAGGCTGTACAAATTTACGAGTCATAGTCGACTTTTGAAATGATTAAAAAAACAATTATTGTTCTCGAGCAGCAGGGGCGTCGGGCTAAATAAGTATTGGAAAGGTACTGTGGGCATCGTCAACTTCGGAACCCTATACTTTGCGCGTGGTCCGACACGCACGGACGGCTTTTAAAGCCTCCTGTAACCTCATAAATAATCAGTTCAGGCCTGACATTTTAGCTACACAGCTACAGTAACTAATCATCATCCTATCAGCCGAAAGATGTCCACTGCTGGACACAGGCCTCCCCCAAGACTCGCCTCTCAAATCGGTCTTGTGCCACTCGCATCCACCGTATGCGCGCGACCTTCATCAGGTTATGCAAGTTCATTTGTTACTATTTACCTACTAATGGATGAGATTAGTGGTTTCCAAGATTTTGGCTTTTATTATTTTACTAGCTTCTGCCCGCGACTTCGTCTGCGTGGAATTATAGCGTTCCCGCGGGAATTATGCGTTTTTCCGGGATAGAAAGTGGCCTATGTCCTTTATTTATCGGGACCCTAACTATCTTCATATTAAATTTCATAAAAATCGGTCCGGTTGTTTTCACGTGATGCGCGGTCAAATAAACAGACAAACATTCTAAAAACTGGAATGGGTTCTATTATCGATTCTAAGTATTCCCAGCCAACTTTTCTTCGAATATCTCCCATGTACAGACTTTCTACCATTGATCTATTATAAGTAAGGATTCACAGTTAGCCGGAGGAAAATGGCCCGTCAAAACGGGTGCACGAACATCTGGGACACCCGTTTGGCGCTCAGTTTTGACACTTAAGTAGTATTAGGTTTACTTTTGTATAAAATATTTATCTTGACACATTATAAAGAGCCGTTATTAGCATATTGGCGTTATTAGCGTTATTAGTGGGAAGCCATGGTGGCCTAGTGGTTCGACCTACCGCCTCTCATGCAGAGGGTCGGGGGTTCGATTCCGGCTCGCACCTCAAAGTTTACTTATGTGCGAAATTCAATTTGAATTAACCACTGTGCTTTTCGGTGAAGGAAAACATCGTGAGGAAACCTGCACGCAACTGCGAAATAATTCAAAGATGTGTGTGAAGTCCCCAATCCGCACTGGGCCCGCGTGGGCACTATAGCCCAAACCCTCTCGTGATGAGAGGAAGCCTGTGCCCAGCAGTGGGACGCAAATAGGCTGTAGTAGTAGTAGTAGCATATTGGAACGTATTTTCTAATGTCAGTTTGCTCCATATATTTTGACATATTCTGTTAGGCACTGTTCGTCCATATGTTATTGTAGGTCAATGCTTTCGACCCTCTTTAGCTTTATTATATGTAGTAAAAATAGATAGATGATGGACTTTTTAATAATAAATCTCTATTCTCTTCGACCTTAAACCCTACTAGCTTAGGGGATGTAATCCATTATTAATTACTACCCCGCTCGTAGCCAACTTAAATTAGGGAAAAAGGCTCACTAATTATTCATAGATTTAGAAAATGCCTAGTTCCATATCTAGGTTAAGTGGTTTTTGATGAAGAAAAAACTTAGGTTACAAACACTAATCGAAAACAGACTTTTTTTCACATATTGAGTTATGCGTTTGATAGGTATTTACTATGCGTTGATTATTTCAAATATGTATAAAAGATTAATATGTTTTTTTTTAAATAATCCGCTATTTAACGGATTATTAAAAATGTTATGAATATTTGTAATTAACAGAGCATGCCAAAACTTACTATGAAAACAAACATTTAATTAAAAAAAGTAGTACCTTCTAACCATACTATTGAATATTCGTAAAAGCGAAAGTAATTTTGTTTATATATATGTCGACGGAGACTCGGAATAACACAGTAACTCTCACAGGCGTCGTATATCTTGGAAATGTCATAGGAAAACCAGAAACGCGACGTTTCCAGCTACTGGGTTGGTTTCCCGGCTTTTCCCGGCCTTCGCTCCAAAAATCAACTGTCAAAAGTCCGAATGACAGGTCTTGTTCTAAGCGGTCAAACGCGTATCTGATTTAGATTCCAGCTACTGGCCAATCTACGGGGCCCAGTGCACTCGCCAAGCAACATAGCTTTTCCAATTACCAACCCAGTGCCGGCTACGCCCAAGCTATTCGCTTGACGTTTCCTTACCAATGATATTCAAGGTACCATACAGAATCTCAAGGACATGGAAGAAATGACTAATCGAAAAGGCAATCCAAGGCCTGGCAAGGCGCGATAGTGGCGCCATCGCTGTGACTATACGACATATATTTTACTTTTTTTTTATTTTACTTAAACCGCTCAACCGATTTTTAATGAAATTTAGTTTGGGGATAGTTTGAGATCCTAGAAACATTTTTTATGCCTGGATTTATTACTCTAGGGTTTGAAACGGAGAATAGGAGCCGCCTGTGTAGTTTTTTTATATTATGAATGTGATGATACTGAAATAAATATTTATTAATTTTTATTTAAGGATGACACCCCAAGTAGAACTAATTTATATTGTATTATTAACTACCCACATTGAAGATACTTAGGTACATAAGTACATAACACACTTAAAAACACAATAGAGGTAACAAAAATAAAACAATACAAACAACATATACATGTAACCTACCCATGATTTACCAAATTATATTCCGCACGAGTGAGCTCCTTGACTTGATTGCTTAACTTATGAAACAAAGTTATTACACACAAAATTTGAATTGCTAACTACTCCACAATAGTTTAAATGCTAATAAGCAAACTACCCCCGTCATACGAATACGAAAATGACCATAACAGTGTTTATTACTTGCGGAAACTCTAATAATGACTGGTTGTTAATTTTTTACAGCAAATAGTTAAAATTATTACAGTAGAGAACATGCTCAAAATATAATATCGGTGTTTTGAATTTGAAAGAGGTCTCTGAGCTAAAAAAACTTACTTAGGTACAAATTATAAAAAATATCAAGAGTTTCAACTCAATAAGATTTTTGTCGAATTTTTAACAACGAAAAAGAAGTGCTTTTTGACTGAAAATGTAATTTCTATTATTTTAAAGGCCTAGGTTTTAGTGGTGTTTCCATTCAAATTGTAACATGTAAGGAGGGAAAACAATTTTATAATTGCCTATTAAAATGAAGATTTTAATAGGCAATTATAAAAATATTTTCCCTCCTTACAAAATGGGCCTAATCAACTTAGCGATATGTTACATAATAATGTCGTATGTCATTTCTACGGAAGCGGCATTACGTTTTAAAACGTAACGTACGTAACGAACGTTTTAAAAACAAGATTTAAAACTGCAATATTTTCGTTTAAAACATTTTTAAAAACACATAAGTTTAAGTTGAAGCGTGCTCTATATACGGACAAATAAAAAATAAAAATGCATGTTCACTATTTTACTAGCAAAGTATTCGCGCGTCCTTTTTGTTATTTTAACTGTCGCCCGCAAAATTCAACTTCCTTTTCGAGACCTTTAAAAATGTGCTTCAGGTAAAAACGTTGTATGTTTCAAGCGCGGTATTGGAGTTACGGCTTTTTTAATAATACAAATTTAATAGTGTACTATATGAAAAGCGCGTAAAATAATTAAACCACAAACATGACGCCACGCTTAATTATCATACTTAAATTTAACGACAAACGCAATGTTTCATTGTCATATCAGGGTAACCAAATAGCAAACAAGAGTCGTAAACTTCCTCTATCAATTGTCATGAAACTCATGAACGGCTTCTTTTGTATGCAATTTCAATAAATCATGTTTTTATTACTACAGATTTATTTTTTACCAATAAGCTTGTTATATAAGTTTATAGGAATACGGATGCGAGACCGCACCCGTTAAATCAAATCTTGTCCGTTGCGCGCGGTTAGAACCCACGCTTACGTTCAAATGTTTCCCGTCCCTTTCTTTTATATATAGCCGACTAGTGCCGTCCCTTTTCACAGGACGCGCCCGCGTCCGCAGTCCGCTCGCCGCTCGCCGCTGTGCTGGCAACGAATCCTCGCCTTGTCTGTTTTTACCTAGTTTTTAACCGATTAAATCGTGTAGTGCATCATTTTTTCGTGTTTATTATATTACAGACGGTTATAGAATTGCGGTGTTTTCACTTTTCTCCACATCATCTCGTACCCGAAACTACAAGTTACTATTACTACGCATAGTGCGCTAGTTCCCGCGGGACCGCGATAGCCGAGTTCCACGCGGGCGAAGTCGCGGGCAGAAGATAGTAACTAAGGATTCACAATCAGCTGGAGAAAAATGGCCCCGTCAAAACGGGTGCACGAACAGTTTGGGCATCCGTTTGGCCTTCGTTATAAAGAGGCGTTATTAGCATATTGGAAGGTATTTTCTAATGTCAGTTTGCTCCATATATTTTGACATATTCTGTTAGGCACTATTCGTTCATATGTTATTACTTATTATAGGCCTTTCAAATATTATGCTCCTATTACAGGCCACAGTCGGTATATTTATCTGTTTGTTTTTGAGCGTGAAAGTTGAAACCAGTTGATCGCTTTCGGTGGGAAAAGTGTCTAAAAGCGGATCGTATCAATATCTGAGAGAAGCATGGTAGGGATAGAATGGGTCTTTCAAATTCAATCTAGCTTAGCTAGATTCCATTGTGATCGCAAAAAATAGAGGGGTTTTTGATGACGTTGCAACTGGCAGCCGATATTGGATATAACATTTGGTATTTACTACGGGTTCATTGGATAGGTTTTTTTTCAGTTCCAGGACGCATGTCCTTTAAATATGGTTTGGACTTAGAAGATTGATGTTTTTAACTTCGAAAAAAGGAGGAGGTTCTCAATTCGCCTGTATTTCTTATATTTGTATGTTTCCGTTCCCCGAGTACTCCGTCAATTTTGAACCGATTTCGATGATTTTTTATCGAATTTGGTGCAATTCTGCTGATGGGATCCATGAGAGATTGAGGGATTCTCCTCATAATTTGTTAGCACATGTATGATTTTAGCATCAATTTCAAAGACTACAGCGAGACTTACGTCCCATCGTACACATGTTTGGAAATTATAGCCGAAAAAAAAACCGACTTCAAACTCCGACAGCTTGCAAAGTCGGTGTCAAGTGAACCGCGCCAAAGCTGATAACAATCTCCTAGTGAACTTGACAACGACTTTGCGTTTTTTAAAATATATTTTTGAAGTAGTTTTAAAATTTATTTCAGCTTATTTTATTCAAACACGAAAATATCTTCGCCTGTAACAAAAAAAAAACCAACTTTTTATAACTAGATTTAACGTTCACCCTTAAAGATATAGTCAAAGTTGAGGACGCAATTCAACTTTCAATATAATATTTACTCGAAGTTTTTCTTCAACTGAAACCTAATTCAGTATTTACCGTCGGACTGGATTCTAGATTACGATCCCGCTTCGTAAATTGTAACTTGAAACCCCAATTCGGTAACTTCGAGTTACAATTACTTACTCTTTATGTGAGTTCGGAAACTCAGTCAAACACGGTTGGATCGATTCCAACATACGAGTTCTCAAACGAACATAACAACTATTCGCTTTTATTAGAAGTAAAGCTGAGTACACACTCTGTCTTAACGCCTGTTTCACACCGATTGCGTCTGCAGCAACGCTAACAATAATTATATGAAACTCTTTCGTCACTGACTGACTGACTGATCGACTGAGTGACTGGCTGCCTGATTGACAGACGGACTGACCGACCTTACTTGGTATGGAGGGTTAAAGTACCTAAAGGACCGCAATCTTAATAGTTCCTAAAGTGGACACCAAATCGGGTAGGTTGGGGGCGCTGCGGTCGCCAAAAAAGGCAAGCCACCTATAGGCGGATAGTCTGTAGTAACGCCTTCAGATGGCGCTGCTGAGGCAAAAACGCAGCGAAAACGGCTGTGAGGAGAGTGTGTTTTGTTTTGTTGCTTATCAAATCCGCTGGACACGTTTTCAACTGTTTCGCCATACAAGATTGCGCTCCTTACCAAGACACATTCCACACTGCATATTTACTGGCTGAGTGACTGCTGATGACATCACACAGCCGAAAATATGGGTCTTAGTAAGCTGAAATTGGCATCTTGGTTCATTGAAAAGTGTAGGGGAGCACTAACGGAGAATTTCGCGAAATTCAAACGTGAACGACAAATGACATTTTTCAACTTGGTGTTTCCGCGCGTCGCGGGCAAAAGCTAGTCTGTGTATAAACAGGTCGCGTGCACGGCACGCAAGCGGTGTGTCATGTCTAACGACAACTAACGCTAGATATAAATATAAAATGTATGACTGTGCGTGCGCTATAAGCCAGGTTTACACTGGGGGACTAATGCCTGTGACACATGTCGCCAACGACGCCGGGTAAAGTGACGCGACGTTGCCGACTTCGCTACGGACAGAATCGCGCGATGTTGCCAGATATTGTCAAGTGAAATCGCCCAGGTTTCAATTGACATGTCGCCGGCACATGTCGTGGGATATTTCTCCCCTAGTGTATCCCTGGCTTTATAATCAGGCAACACTGTGGTAACGGGCGGACCCTGAATAAAAGGATTCCTGTGACTCTCTCCCCAACTAATGAAAATGAGTGAAGTACCGACCTTGTTCAGTAATTGGTAAATTCTTTTATGACATGTAAAAGTGCCCCTAATGTGGCCAATTTGCTGAATAAAAATGATTGAACTGAATTTCTGTTAGTTAATTGATCCATTTATTTCATATTAATAAGTAATTAAGTTTTAATTTCCGGCACCACACCCGAGAACTAGTTATATTTGAAATTACGAAGTTTTCTAAATATAGAACACTAACTTCGTCCGCGTGGAATTCGGTAATAACGTTCCCGCGGGGACTATGCGTTTTTCCGGGGTAAAAAGTAGCCTATATGTTGACCAGTGTTATAAACTACCCCCATACCAAACTTTGTTGCAATCCGATCAGAAGTTTTCGAGTTAAATCTGGACATTCATACATAAAGTAAATTTTTCTAAAAATCGTTATTTTGTATTCAGTGTTATATAGTTTATATAGTCCCCTCGACTTGATAGTTTCTCTTCAATTTCAAGTAATGACGCGTCTTCTTCTACAGACTTATTATTAGTGTATACTGTGTATTAGTACTTACAAATTGTAATCTATATGTATATATAGATTACAACTTGTAAGTACTAATTATCACACGTTTGGGAAATAGCACGTTATTAAGAAATAATCGAAGTACGTTTAAATATTTGAATAGGTAAGCCTACTTTACTTGAAATAGAAATGTTTCATTGTAATTTTACACAATACACAATACAATACAATATACTTTATTGAACACCACACAATCAAGGAACAGTAGACATTATGTAATTACACAAAAAGGTATGGCATACAGCAGGCGGTCTTATCGCTCAATAGCGATCTCTACCAGACAACCTTTGGATAGTGGAGATGAAGAAAAACAAACTAGGTTGGTAGGCGGTGCTCTGTACTAAGATGTGCAGAAGAAACAAACACAAAAAGTAATTAACATACTTAAATACTTTTATATATAAACATACATAAACTTACATATAAATAGATAACAGCCAAATAAATTAAAATACGTAATCCATTATCCAAGAAAAGAAAAGCAGTACATATTCAGACAAGTGACAAATAATGCTCCTTAACCTTGTTCTTAAACACTGAAAGAGATTTAGCTAGCCTAAGGTCAACAGGTAGAGAGTTCCAAAGCAGAATAGCTTGGAATGTAAAGGATTTACTAAAAAATTTAGAGGATGAAGGAGGCACAGACAGAAGGAAGTTTTGGGAACATCTCAGAGACGAGACGTAACCAAAACGTTCCTTAAGATAGCGGGGAGTAGAAGGAATGAAAAGTACGCTATACAGAACACTAAGAATGTGGGCCTTTCGGCGAAAACGGATAGGGAGCCACTTGAGTTGCGCACGAAAACTGGAAACGTGGTCATATTTGCGTAAACCAAATATGAACCGAATGCATACATTTTGAATACGCTCAAGCTTGTTCAATTGCTCCTCAGTCAGATCAACATAACACACATCAGCGTAGTCTAAAATAGGTAGCAGGATAGACTGAGCCAGCGCAATTTTAGTGGAGGTTGGAAGAAAGTTGCGAAGTCGTCGCAGTGACCCAACCGCAGCAAACATCTTCCTACTCACCTCATTGACCTGGGGCACCCAGGAGAGGGTACGGTCCAAGATGATACCCAGGTTCTTGACCTGGAATGAATAAGGTAAAACGACACCATCAAAAAGCACAGGCGGAAGACTTGCAAAGTCAACTTTGGAAATTCGCTTAGAGCTACCAATAATTATAACCTGGGTCTTCGCTGGATTAACTTTAAGACCAAACCTGTTGCTCCAGTCAGAAATACCCGCCAAGTCAGCGTTCGTCCCAGCAATAACAGAAGGAAGATCATCAACCACACCGTGATTATAAATTTGTAGATCATCAGCATAGAGGTGATGGAAAGAATTAAGATTTTGAGTAATGGAGTTGATGAAAATTGAAAAAAGAAGAGGTGACAGCACGCCACCTTGCGGTACGCCAGCTAACGTACTGCACCAAGAAGAACGAGACTCATCAGCATTAATCCTTTGCTGACGACCCACAAGATAACTCCGAAACCACGCAGCAACCGCAGGAGATACGTTAAGAGAACTTAAAAAACCGAGCAGAATGTCGAAATCCACGGTATTAGGCCCTTACATATGAAATTGGCGTTTCATATGGCAGAAATGAAAACGATTTTTTTTTATGAAACTATTTTTTTATTTAGTCAAAGTATGTACCATGGCTATCTATGCACTTTTGCCATCTCGAAGGTAGTTCATTGATTCCTTTACTAAAAAAAGTGTGTGAGCGAGAATCAATAAAATCTTTGAAGGCCGTTTGGACAGCCTCGTGAGAATTGAATTTTTTTCCTTGCATGAAGTTGTCCAAATTCCGAAAAAAATGGTAATCAGTTGGAGCAAGGTCCGGGGAGTATGGTGGGTGTCGAAGACATTCCAGTCGCAGCTCCCGTAGTTTTGCGGCCGTCAAACGTGCCGTATGTGGTCGAGCGTTGTCCTGAAGCAGCAGTGGGCTAGATCGATTGACCAGTCTGGGTTGTTTAATGGCTAGCTTTTCCATCATCGTTTGCAATTGTTGACAATACACATCAGCCGTGATTGTTTGCCCAGATCTTAAGAAACTGTAATGGATGACACCGGCACTAGTCCACCAGACACTTACCAGTACCTTTTTCTGAGTCAACTTTCGTTTCGGGCAGAATTTGGCTGGTTCACCTGGGTTCAACCATTGTGAAGAACGTTTCCGGTTGTCGTACAAGATCCATTTTTCATCACAAGTAACGATACGATTCAAAATGCCTTCATTATTGTGCCGGTTGAGAAGTGAAACGCAACACTCGACGCGTGTTTCTTTGTTTGCGTCGCTCAATTCATGCGGTACCCATTTTTCAAGTTTTTTCACTTTTCCAATTTGTTTCAAGTGAATCAAAATGGTTTTATCACTCACACCGAAGCCTGCCGCTAACTCTGACGTGGTTTGCGATGGATCTGCTTCCACAATTGCTTTTAATTCTTCGTTATCAACTTGTGTCTCCGGCCGTCCACGAGGCTTGTTCTGTAGTTCAAAATTTCCAGAACGGAAACGTTGGAACCAATAACGTACCGTATTTTCTTTTGCAGTAGCTTCCCCATACGCATTGTTAATCCTACGAGCCGTTTCTGCAGCACTAGTGCCGAGGTGAAACTCATATTCGTAAATATAGCGATATTTTAAGTTCTCCATATTGTGAACAGAACGATGTGAAAGAAAAACAAATGACGCGATAACAAATAAATTTCGTAATTCGAACACAGAAATACATGGTCTTAAATTTGAAATAAATTTGAATTTGGAATTCCTAGCCGAACGCCACATATTTTGAATCAAAGTTGCCAGTTCGCCAAACGCCAATTTCATATGTAAGGACCTAATATTAAAAGCATTACTAAAATCAAGGAGAGTTAATACCGTGACCTTCCCGTTATCCATTCCCGAGCGAATATCGTCCGTAATCTTAACGAGAGCGGTAGCCGTACTATGACCCGAACGGAAACCAGACTGGTAGGGATTGAGCAGATCATTCCTATTCAAATAGGAACTCAACTGCCCACTGACAAGGCGCTCGAGGATTTTAGATAAGAAAGGAAGTATGGAAATAGGACGAAAATCAGAAACTGACGAGGGATTCGATTTCTTAGGAAGAGGGATAATCTCAGCATCCTTCCACAGTGAAGGGTATGTACTGGATGAAACAGAATAATTTAGGATGTGGGTGACAATGGGAACAAGAAGGCCAAGTAGAGGAAGAATCATAGTTTTTTAGTTTCATAGTTCCCCGCCCGCGTCGCGCCGAACGGTTCGGATCAGCGAAGCTCTGTGTTTAATATTAAGTTTAGGCAGTAATAATTGTGTAAAACTATTAGTGTGATATACCAATAGATTCCTTTAGACTTCTAGTTTCTATTAGTGGTTGTGTTATTTCATTAAAACTCCACGGTGTTGAACAGTGACGAAAATAAAAAATACCATAAGTTAATAACTTCGAGTAATATACTTTTACATTATTTCAATCATACAGGACCTAATAGTGTTACTACTATCTATTTGCAACTCACCAGTGAAGTACAGTGACGAAAACAAAGCGAAAAATACCAAAGTTGAATGACCTCACTCCGCGCCGCGCGCGTTGTCGTCGATTCTAGGAAACGCTGTAGTCCAGGCAATCAGTAGTGATGGAGTGCCAAAAATGTAAAAAAACACTTTCAAAGAAGGGATCACACTTTTTGTGTCAAGGGCCTTGTCAAGGTACTTTTCATAGAAGCTGCGTCAAAGGATTAGCAGCTGATATGAAAGCTGGGAAAGATCGCCACTGCTGTAATAATTGTGAGGAAAACGAGACGGATGATGAAGGAGACGATGAAGAAACTCAGGACATGAATAAGACACTCAAGGCTATACTAAAAAAAGTCAATGTACTTCCGGGATTGGAAAAGCAATTAAATGCTATTAAACAAAGCATGAGCGTCCTCTCCGATAAGTACGACACATCTGCTGGCAGAACACGAACAGTCGAAGGAAAAAATAATAAAGCTCGAGAAGGCGGCGGTGAGCACTAACAATAAATGTATTTATTTGGAAAAATACAGCATGGCTCTCGAACAAAGATTGCACGAATTCGAGCAGACAACTCGCAAACACAACATCGAGATTGCGGGCATTGAGCAATTACCCGGAGAAAACGTGATGGACATCGTAAGCAAAATAAGCACCCAAATAAACGCCAGCTGCGATAATATTGAATCGGCTAAAAGATCTCATACAGTGAAATCAACTACCAAGCCAGCTCCCATCATCGTCGGATTCAAGACCACGGGCACGGAAGCTCGCGACGAGTGGCTGGCCCGGCGGCGCCAGCTGACTGACGTGACCAGCAAGACCATCACAGGCGGGGCGATGACCAACAAAATATACATAAACGAAGACCTAACCAAAACTACTAGAGCTCTATTGTGGAACGCCAAGAAGCAACTACTGGGCGTATTCAAGTATGTATGGGTGTCAAACGGGAAAATACTCGTGAAGAAGGCGGACGGTGGGAATGCTACGTGGATAAAATCGGAGAATGATATTTGTGATCTTCTTAAAGATAAGTGAACCTATAATAAGATAAGTTTACACTGTTTATCTTACCTATATAAAATTCACACCTTTACATAACATAGAATACATAGAAGACCAATCAGTTAATTATGTATGTGTTGATGATGTAAAGGAATTTTTTGAGTCATCAGATGACAATAGGGGCTTATGTTTTCTTCATGTTAATATTCGATCCATAAAAAAACATTTCAACGAACTACTATTATCCTTGAATAAATACCTAGACCAGATTGATATCCTTATAATTACAGAATCAAATATTAACTTTTCTCTATTACCATTTTATTACATCAGCGGTTATAATGTACATCATTTGATTAGAGCTGATCGAACCGGTGGAGGTGTACTAGTGTACACTCGATCGGTCCTTTCTGCGAGTAACGTGAGCGAAAATGTACCACTTGCCAGCGCGATGCGCTCGGCGGAGTGCGTTTCCATGACAATTGATCACAATGGATTTCATATTTACTTAATATGTATATATAGGCCTCCTAAAATAAATAATCAAAATAAAATAGCTCAATTTTTAATTGAGCTTCGTTCACTACTTCAAGGTCTGCCTCCAAAATCTAAAGTAATTATGTGTGGAGATCTTAATATTAATATTTTAAATAGTCAGGATAGTCTGGTATGTAGTTATGAAAACTTAATGGCAGAATTTGGTTTTATAAAATGCATCAATGACATTACACGTCGGGAGATATTAAATTATAATATAGTAGAATCTTGCCTAGATCACATATATATAAGAGGCAAAACCACTAACGTTAACTCAGCTGTGATAAAACACAAAATATCCGACCATTACTTTATTTCGGCAAAGGTAGAATGGAAACGCGCTCCTCCTCACGCGCTGGCGCTAGCGGCTCGCGCCGGCAGCGGCGGCGCGCGCACGCGCACGCGTGTGGTGCTGGACAACCGTATGGTCAGGGAGAAATTACTAGCTACTGACTTTGACCAACTGTTATCTATCGAGTGCCCCATAGAATTATATGAAGCTTTTAGTGATATGTTCTTAAACGTGTATAAAGAATGCTATAAAACGGTAACCGTGAACACTAGTAATAGAAATAATAAAAGATGGATAAATACTAACTTGAAAGCTATGATAAAAGAAAGAGATAAGTTATTTGAAATCTGGTGTAATGAACCAAAAAATATGATAAAAAGATTAAATTATACTAAATATAGAAATAAATGCTTCAAGGCTGTAACAAAGAGTAAAAGTGATTACGATAAGCAAAGTATAATAGATTGTAATAGAAATATTAAAAAAATATGGGAGAAAATAAATATGATGTTAGGTAATGAAAAGAAATCTTTAGATACTGTTATTTTAAATAATATAAAAAGTCAAGGTAGTGTTAAAAATATCTGTGATAATTTTTCGCAATCTTTTTCTAGTGAAATTGATCTCATTAAACATGTTTGTAATGATAAGTGGTTAGACAGAAATACGTATGTTAAGGACGCGAACATGTGCATGAGATGGCAGCCGGTAAATAGTGCGAGTGTTAACAGGGTAATAAATAAAATGAGCTCTCAAAAGTCTCCAGGCAGCGATCTCGTGCGCATGTCAGATTTAAAAATGGTGTCAAATAAAGTTAGTCCTATAATTGCTAAGCTAATTAACCTATCAGTAAGTAAATCTATTTATCCTGTTAAGCTGAAGAACGCTATAGTCCGTCCGATCTATAAAAAAGGTGACCATAAAAAATACTCTAACTATAGACCGATAGCCATACTCTCATCCATAGATAAAATTGTAGAAAAATGTATAACCACTCAGTTAGGAACATATTTTAATAAAAATAATATAATAAACAAATGTCAACATGGATTTCAAAAACACAAAAGTACATACACACTTCTATCAAAATTCACAAACGAGATTAACTGTTACTTAGCTGATAAAAAATTTGTTGTTGCAATATTTTTTGATTTTAAAAAAGCTTTCGACACGTTAGAAATAGGTACATTGTTGAACGCTATGGATGAGTGCGGCGTGAGGGAGCCGCTGAACCACTGGTTCCGCGACTACCTCTCCGCGCGCACTTTCCAGGTGAAGGTGGGTGAGGCGCTCAGTGACGAGCGGGGAGTGGCGTGCGGCGTGCCGCAAGGCTCCGGCGCAGGCCCGCTGTGCTACCTCATGCACGTGAACAGCCTGTGCGGCGTGCTGCGCCACAGCTCGGCGCACATGTTCGCGGACGACCTGTGCGTCCTGCGCGCCGGCACCGACCTCGCCGACACCTGCGCGTTAATCCAGGAAGATGTCGACTCCGTAGTTAAATGGTCGCACGACAACGGCATTGTTCTCAACTCAGATAAAACTCAATTAATGATAATTCACTCACCATACTTAATTCCCAAAGATCAGTCTGCTCCCATCTATACACACCAATTCTCATGTTTTCATAATAATTTAGCATCATGTAAATGTAAGCCTTTAGAACGCGTAAATTCTGTAACTTATCTCGGTATGAAAATAGATGTTAATTTCTCCTGGTCAATACATATAAACTATTTATGTGATAAATTAAGGATCTTATTAGGTAAATTTTATCATTTAAGCTTTAAAGTTCCTATGAGCACTCTCAAGTGTCTCTATATGTTATTAGTAGAGTCAATTATAGGTTATGCGCTTGATTGCTACGGACTAACTTTTAAAACTAATTTGGACAAAATAGAAAAATTCCAAATTCGATTTTTGAAACTTCTTGTTAATAAAAAAGTAGCTAGTAAATGTAAAGATAACCCTTCAAAACTTTTCAAAATATGTAAAATCCTTCCGGCCCGTTACAAACATAAATATCTATTAGCAGTTAATCAACACGGCAATCAAGAGTATAACCTATGCAAAACTAGTCACGGTCACGACACCAGGTCGACAGCTGCGGGCAAGTACGACGTCCCCAGGATCAACAACTATTATGGCGACAGAACTGTCAATAAACGCTTACCATATATATTGAATAACGTGCCTGCAGCTATCCGACATGAAAAGAATAAAAATAAATTCAAAAGATTATTAAAAAAACACTATTTTGATATTATATAAAAACTTATCCTAATATTAATATTAGTATATAGCCTAGTAATTAATGGCTAAGATAATAATGTATAATTGATTAATATTCGTGATCCCGCAGTCAAACTGTACTCCAGTTTTGTGGGACTATTTTTATTCATTCAATTGTATTTGTTCTCAATAAATAAATAAAAATAATAATAATAGCACGGCTAACACTATCGACCCCCACGGCGTTTGATGTTACAGATAGTATGTTCTTCTTAACGTCACTGTCGGAAAACTGACTGAAAGAAAAAGGAGGAATGTCAGGAGTTGGAAGAGATGAAAGATAATGTGGCGTTCGTGCTTTTACTGGGCCATCAAAGATGGCAGAAGATGAAAAGTGCTGATTCAGCTGATTTAAATCTAAATTATTCGAACAGAAAGATTGACGAGATTTTCCAACTCCTAAAGACCTTAGGAACTTCCAAACTTTAGAGGAATCTACATTATCAACCGAATTGTAGATGTGGCGACTTTGAGCATCCCGGCACACGGTACTACAACGGTTGCGCAAAGTGTGGTACTTGGCTTTATTTCTGTCGGAAGAGTTCATTTTGTATTTTGACTTTGCAAGATTCTTCCTTCTGATCAAAACCCTGATCTCCTCAGTGAGCCAAGGAGCAGGAAGATGTTTAACTTTAACCGGCCGAATCGGAGCGTGAATATCATAAAGCTGCGTCAAGAAAGAGTTAAACAAAGTGACTTTCTCGTCCACCGAATCAGCCTGGATGATAATATCCCAATCAAGCTTTAATGCGTCCTCAAGAAGCTTTTCAGTGTCCATTCCACTAAAATTGCGCTGGAAGAGAACTTTATGTTTAATTTTGGGAGGACGGATCTTATACGATAAGTATAAGAGGTCATGGAAGGAGAAAGCTTCCGCAGGAAATTGACCAAATTTAGCAACGTGGGCGCTAGAAGAAGTCATGGCCAAGTCTAGAAGAGAAGGAGTACAATTAGGAAAGTGATGTGTGGCATTAGATGGGAGAATATTCATATTGCAAGCATTTACCAAGTATTTTAACTTTCTTGAACGGTGATCATCTTTAAGAAGACAAGTGTTAAAATCCCCCATAACAATATGATGGTCAAATGACGGCATGAGATCCTCAAGAAGCTTCTCAAAAGATTCGAAGTAATTGACTGCTAAGGAGGGTGAATAATAAACACCAAGAAGTATCTTAGAATGAGAGAGAGATAACTCTAGAAAAATATGCTCTGCGCCAACAGAAGAAGATTGGTCAGACATATGAATGATAGAAAAGGAAATATGAGAGCGGAGATAAATAGCTACACCACCACCACCTCTTCCGGAACGATCGTTACGAATCAGATTGAAACCTGGTAATGAGAAAGCAATAGATGGTAAACACGGCTTAAGCAACGATTCAGAGACCAAAATTGCATGAATATTATTTAAATTAAATGTTAATAAAAAATCATTATAATGGGCAGGAATACTCTGATCATTCAAATGAACAACATTAAAGTTTTTAGAAAACTTTGAAAACGTATCGTCAAGCAAGTCACATAATGAAGAGGGCAAACTATGAAAACTGTCCGAGTCATTTAAGTTATCAGAAGAAAAAGATTGGAAAAGATCATTGAGACTATTGTCATTATCTTGGCTGGATAAATTCATATATATATAAATAGAAAATTAATAGTGTTATATAAAATAAAATATATCTATAATAGAAAAAGAAAGATAAAATTCTTCATTTACACTACCCACCAGTGTTAGTAGATAAAGTCGAGTACAAAAATTATCGTTAAGTTAAAATTTTGACTTGAAACAGAACGCAAAATTTACATCTTACAGCTGGCAACATCAAATAAAAATTCTGTCAATGAGAGGCTGTCAAGTTGAGTTGTCAAACTGAATTGTGAAGTGAATACAAAAAAGAAAAGAAAGTGGGTACACAGTTTAGTGCATTACCGGGGAACCTTGCCAAATAAAGAAGTCAAGTGGACGAGAATTAACCGGCCATAATCGAAACGACACACAGAAATAACACAAAAACAATCACAATTAGAGTTAATCAGCCGTAGGCTTCTTGGCGTTCTTCCTGCTCCTCTTCGAAACCAGAACCTGCGCAGGCTGCGGACTGGAGCTCGCGGAAAGGGCGGATGTTCCCGCCGTAGGCGCTGGTGCAGTGGGAAGCCCCCGAAGCTCGGCCAGAGACTCGACGCGACGCCGTTGACCATCAGCACACAAGACGTACACAACGCCGTCCCTTGTCCAGCAATTCCTCACCCCAAACTGATCTCTCGCAGCCATGAAGATGTCATGACGCGGCATTGTTAAGAACTCCGACATTGTGATGCCAGAGCCCTTCAACGCAGTCTTAGCAGCCCACACCTTATTGCGAACTTCAGAGTCCCGAAACTTGACCAAGATAGCCCTCGGCTTGCTGTTATTAGAACGACCTGTGCGATGACAACGAGCTATCATGTCAGAAATTACAGTCACATCACTTTTTAAATACTTCTTCAGAACATCCGCTGCTGAAGTCATAGTGTCCTCATTGTCAGTGACTGCAACCCCATGAAGCAACAACATCTTGCGCCGAGACCTCATCTCTTGCTGGTCGACCTGGCGGGCCACACACTCCACTTGACGCTGAAGAATATTGAGTGTATTCATCACAAAAGTCTTGAAAGCAGCGAAGTCTGCAGCAACTTGAGCTACCGAAGAGTCCCCGGCCCTGGCACTATCCAGATGCCGTTGAAAGTCTGCCATCTTTGTTGTGAACAACGCAGCCAGATCAGCAACTGAATCCTTCAGTGAGCCAGATTGGTCCATAGTGAGTTGCGAGTTCAAGTGAAGTTAGGTTAGCTAAAACAGTGACTCAAATGTGCAACTTAACTTTCAGGAGATGTGAAACTAACAACTGGTAGGTGAAATAGGCTTATTTTAACATGTAATGCGACTAGAATTCAAGACTAAAACTGATTTTATAATCTTAAAGTAAATTAATTGTGGAGAAAGATGCTGTCTTGATTTCTACACCTACCCGAAAAAAAAGCCTATTTTAAACATTTAAGCATAAACATGAACTCACTAGGGGTACAATTTTGATGTCATTTTTTGTGTACTCGTATCGTAGGGAATACGTTTTGACATTGGAAATGTCTTTTCGTTCGCTCCAGTATAGGATCCGATTTCATGTAAAAGTGCGATCCCCTTATATCTCGGAGAGTTGTAAAGATATGATATTCAAAAAAGGCTCAAAAAACGCGTATTTACGAGAGCTGTAAGATGCAAAAAGAGTTGTTCAAGGAATTCAAAAACGAAAATAAGTTATGGCCGAAATAGTGAAAAAAAATGATTTTTTTCCGAATTTTTTTTTTTTGGTGCTCGATATTTTGGAAACGAAGAATGATATCAAAAATTTGAGAAAACTCCTCTGGACAATTTAGTGAGCTACAATTTGAGCCTAAAACAAAGATGATCGGGCTTAGAGTTTGCCGTGTAGCCTTAAAAAGCCTTTAAAAAAAGTAAAAAAGTCAGAACGACGTCACTTCTCACATTTTTCAATTCCGTAGATTCATTTCCCATGTACTCGATAGTCGTGTGAGGCACGAAATCTGTGAATCCATATTAATCCATATCATTAATATTATAACTGCGAAAGTAACTCTGTCTGTCTGTTACCTCTTCACGATTCAACCGCTGGACCGATTGAGATGGAATTTGAGATAGTTGGGGTCCCGAGAAAGGACATCCTGCGGGAGCGCGATAACCGAATTCCACGCGGGCGACGTCGCGGGCAGAAGCTAGTTTTTAATACACGTGGTTTCTCTTATAAAGATATCAAAACTTCGGAATTGGTAAAAAAAGCGTCAAAATCTTAGTTCAAGAGTGTAAACTACATAAATCAACACCTACACAATGCACGATTTCGATGGTTCATTGTTCTTTGCTATTCATTTTTTAAGATAAACCCGGCATTAGGGTTGAACGGGCAGACCCCCCGCAGAGATCTTTTGTGCATACAGACAGACCGAGTTACGAATATGGTAGATAAAAAAGAGAAATTTAATGGGATGCTTTATAGCAACCAATTTATTTTGTAGCTTGGAATCTAGGGTTAATTTACATGTGTTTCGGTCGTTTGAATCGTTTAAGAATAAGGTTTATTTTCAAAGGTAATGAAAGTAGAAGTGTTTAGTTTTGATGCATGTGTCCATACGTCCGACTGTGGCATCACGTCGTTTAAACCAGTTTATTTCTTAGTAGTGTTTGAAAAAATACAATACTGAGCTATTTTTGCATACATTTTTAACTGACTCATTTGTAATCCATACTACTATTATAAACGTGAAAGTGTGTTTTTGTTTGTGTGTTTTTCCTTCCTTCACGTCGCAACGAGTAGACCGATTTGGATGAAATTTGGTATGGAGATAGTTTGAGACCCGGGCAGGTTTGTATGGTCGAAATGTACTGTAACTCGTCAGCCAAATACTATAATAACAACTTGTCAAAAACACAAACCAGCTCCAATGAATAATGAATAAATTTTGACATACTGTATTTCTGATCTTTAATACGACGTTTTGAGTCGCACTCCCTAAAAGATTTAGTAATTACATAGGATACTTTTTATCCCGATATTTCCACCGGAACGTGTTTTCCACAAGTCAAACCAATTTTTCAATACGTCTATGACTATAACTGTCTATATGTATAGTATCATCGGGTACGCAAATTCCAAGTCTACGCGGGACGAAGTTCGCGGGCATCGGCTAGTTTTAAATATTCCCTTGTGACTACTACTACAGCCTATTTGCGTCCCACTGCTGGGCACAGGCCTCCTCTCATCACGAGAGGGTTTGGGCTATAGTCCCCACGCGGGCCCAGTGCGGATTGGGGACTTCACAGACATCTTTGAATTACTTCGCAGATGCATGCAGGTTTCCTCACGATGTTTTCCTTCACCGAAAACCTCAGTGGTAAATTTTAAATTTAATTTCGCACATAAGTAAACTTAGAGGTGCCAGCTGGAATTGAACCCCCGACCCTCGGCATGAGAGGCGGTAGGTTGAACCACTAGGCCACCACGGGTCTTAATATTCCCTTGTGATAAAACTCTAAATTTAAAACTACGAAAACAAAGCGGCTTTCTTCCCACAAACGTCACATAAATAGCAACAACCAATAAATCATCGTAGCCTTAAAATTCAACATTATTTCTCACTATTAAACAATATATTACGTCTACAACATAACTAATGATTTCACCAATGAAATGTATTGCAGGCTGGAAGCCGTATTTCAATCGCCATATATGGCCGTCTTTGTGATCTACTATTAATTTTGGCCCTACAGTGGCTGTTTCACATAATTCACTTTACACAAATGGAGTGAATTTATTGTATACATTTGACCTTAGTTTTGAATTATGTTAGGCTTGTATAATTATTTTTCGAAATGCGATTTCAAATTCCATCCCATAATACAAGCATTGCTTAGTTTTATTTGGGGCTAGGTCAATATGCGTGAAATGTTCCGAGTCATTTATTTATGCTAGTGGTAGGGCCTGGTGCTATGTCCGTCCGGGGTGGTACCACCGTCTTTCCCCGCTAACCTGTCGCTATATATCAGTGCTCGCACACTGTTGTGTTCCGGTAGGGGATTAAGGCAGTTCAAACTCGTACTCCAAATACTCGTAGTCCAAACTCCAAAGCCGCTGGTGATGCGAGGAGGCATGTGCCCAGCCGTGGGACGTAAAGAAGCCTTTGGAGGTGGTAGTTTTCTGTATATATTTTTGTCTTATCACGCAATTTATACTTAACTACTCAACGATTTATTTTACCCTCTCGTGAGAGAAAAAATGAGAGAAGGCCTGTGCACAGCAGTGGGCCGTAAATAGGCTATTGTGATTGTGGTGTATTTTTTGGTCGCAATGTGTGAATTAATTTGATTTAATTTATTTGTTTAACCATAGATCATCATTGCATCATGCAAACGAAATTACACGGCGAAATTAATTTGTTTAGTCTATAGAGAGACGGTCCTCTTTGTGAAGACATTCCACTTTGCCTTTAGAGCACTAATTAAATCCTAATTTCTTCGTTTTACTAACAAAAGGGTTGATAATTATCAAAATAGAACAAGAATTGAATTCACTGTGGGATTTATGCTTTTGTCTTTTGCTAAAATGGAAATTAATTTGAATAAACGTTCGTTTTTGGGAATCGAAAGCAAATCTGAAATACTATGTTGTTAACTGAAATTTGGTATATTTTTTTTTTATGGGATTCAGGTACCTACTTATGGATCACACCATAAATCCCATACTGGGCCAATTTTTTTTTTAATTAGTCGAAAAAAAATGAAACCTTAAAAGCATGCTTAGAATCGATAGCTGATTCTGTGGGTAAAATGTTGTCACGTTTTGTTTGACCCTATATTGCAAATTTCGTCAAAAACGTAATAGCCGCTTCTGAGATCGTTTGTATAATTGAATATACATATAAGATTAGTTATATGCTAATTCATAAATAACTTAATCTGATTGTCTGGTTACCTAAAGCGGATTTTTAAATAACTTCTCATGCCAAATGATTTCCTATGTCCTTTGGATATCCGAAAAAGACTATGGAAATGATATGAATACTTACCTATTAAAATTAGATTCACTCACACTTTCTCGTTATCTGAAAAAATCCAACTCCAATCGTTTATAAAAAATCCAAGTTACTATACGAGGGTGTTAAATCCCCATTACCTACTACTAGCCACCCATGTGAACAGCGCCGAACACTACCCTTGTTTATAAAACATTCTACTACTACATTCTACTACTACAGCCTATTTACGGCCCACTGCTGGGCACAGGCCTCCTCTCATCACGAGAGGGTTGGGCTTAGTCCCCACGCGGGCCCAGTGCGGATTGGGGACTTAATAAATACATAAAACATTCACTGACACTTAAAGAAGTCCTTTGAGATAGAAATAGTGCAGCCACTATATAACTATTTACTGTATTTTACACACTAGTCTGTATCTTGCGTACTACCAGACTACCTATACTATACTACTTGCAAATATTTAGATTGATACCACAGAATATTGAATAGTACTACTACACACAGAATGGCCACGGAATCACCCGCCTAAATCTAGCCGGCGCGCAACTCGCGCCCAACTCGCCCTTACCGTCATTTGTTTCATCCAGAGATTGGCCCGCGTAGTGGGATACACACATTTTCAAGTGTACAGACGTCCTCGCACGTACACAGACGTCCTCGCACGCAAACATTGACACTTCATTCGAATTGTGTTCGAATTCGTGCTTTTGTAGACCGTGTCCGCCCTGTGTTGATACTGTGGCTTTTCTTGACTGGTTTGTCTACAAAAGCCTATTTACGTCTGACTTCTGAGCGAGAGCGAGCTTCTTGCGAGAGGTTTTGCACTGTAGTCCCCACGCGGGCCCAGTGCAGATTGGGGACTTCACTTTTTCACGGTGTTTTAACCTAAAGGTTAATTTTTGAATTATTTATTTTATTTTACGCACATAAATATACTCAGAGATGCGATCTGGATTCGAACTCCCAACCCTCTTGCATGAGAGGCGGTAGATCAAACCACCAGGCTACCACGGCTTCGTCGAAAAACTGGGTCACTTTCCAACTTCCAAACTATGTCGATAACTCGAACGGATTTTACCTCAAGGTCCACTAATACCTTAAAATTTCGAACGAGGCTCAAAACTATCATTTTAACATGTAAGCTAAAACTGCGTTCATTAATAATGTATGAGGAAAACTCCGTATCTGTTCCGAAACAGATTATTTGCGGAACTCCCTTGGCATATCATTAAAAGCTTTGGTCTCATGTCACAAACTATTCGGCTAGGACCTTTTGTCTGTTTGTCTATACATTATTTTAAAGTTTCTAAATTTTTCATTGGATTTTGTCACTATTTGTTGTTATCATCGCCATCATCGTCATCATCATCATCATCATCATAGCTGGAACACTCCAAATGCTGGTCAAAATCCTCTCCAAGGCTCGTGACTTTAGAACAGCCCTTTGCAATGCCTTTGCACAGCGCTCCTGCCGCGTGTGATACAAATTTACTTCCATACAAGATGTATGGATGAATCTAATAGATCGATGCGCAGTAGGATCCACTTAATCTTATCCCGGAACCGTCGTCGCTCTATTATGTTGGAGGCCTACGCTACTCACCCGTTCGAGAACTTTCTGACCACATCTTCTGTCCCCAGTTTCAAATTCCTCCGTCAATGTTTTATCGTAGCGCCATTGCAGATTGCAATAGATCATGTTCACGCTATGTTGAAGCCGTGGTAGCCTAGTGGTTTGACCTACCGCCTCTCATGCAGAGGGTCGGGGTTCAAATCCGGCTCGGACCTCTGAAATTATTTATGTGCGAAATTCAATTTGAATTTACCACTGAGCTTTTTGGTGAAGGAAAACATCGTGAGGAAACTTACACACATCTGCGAAGTAATTCAAGGATGTCTGTGAAATCCCCTATCCGCACTGGGCCCGCGTGGGGAATATAGCCCCAAACCCTCTCGTGATGCGAGGAGGCCTGTGCCCAGCAGTGGGCCGGAAATAGGCTTTAGTGGTGGTGGTGGTGGATGTTCACACTATCGCTGAATGCACAGACAGCGGT
The DNA here is from genome assembly GCA_963971205.1 of Aethes cnicana. Classification (NCBI taxonomy): domain Eukaryota; kingdom Metazoa; phylum Arthropoda; class Insecta; order Lepidoptera; family Tortricidae; genus Aethes; species Aethes cnicana. Next base: position 6,984,842 of record OZ020295.1, on the reverse strand, counting down.
AGCATTGCGTTCAGCGCTTAAGACCATTCGAATTCCTATCCATAGCGTACAATAAAGCAGATATTGTTTTTTTGTGTGAACCTAATGTGAATAAGCAGAAAACAAATTCGCGGGAACATAGTAGTTCACATATTAAAGTGGATTTATTGGGGCCCTTTTAAGCAAGCGGCTTCCGAAGGTTGATTATTGGATTTGGAGTGACATTTTAGTAAGTCCTGAGGGTATTTAAGTTATTATGATAGGGGTAGGCTTATTGATGTAATTTATTTGTCATTTTGTCTATTACGAAAGGAGTGGAAAATAATTTTATTTATAAACGAACTAGCCGTCTCTTCCAGTTGTAGCCCGCGTAGGTGCCACATTTTATTCCGTTCTCGTAGGAACTTCAGAAGATCCTCTCTTAGCTCTCCCAAAGGTGGTCGTAGAAAGCTAGAATTTGGCATGTAGGTCCATGCCATATTTCAGCTTTTTATGACTAGCGCTTTCGGCCTTTGTTCTTCATCAGTCACTCAGTCAGTAACGGAAGAGTTTACCATATTCGTTCTAATCTCAACTATTAATATAAATGATTACTGAGTTGACCTTGATTCTGTACTCCATCCTCCTCTTTACCCCTTTAAGGGATTATTTTCGCGGTAAAAAGTCTATGTCACTCTCCAACCTTTAACTATCTCCACACAAAAAATCACGTCAGTCTGTCGCTCTGTTTTAGTATTAACGGGATTCAAATCGACACCCTTCCACACGGCATCAGGGCTTACTAAGTACTAACCCAATTAATTCGTCGACGTATAAATTCATTCGCAAACTTAGGATATCTTCATGTCATCCGGATGACGCGCACTGTCACCACCGTTGCGGTTTCCCACGATCTTCACCACATCAGCGCTCTATCTTGTAGGTTTTTAAGACATATCTGAAATAGACTATAAACCAGTAATGTTCCCACAAATCCGGCCATCAATATCCTTCGACATTTTAAAACAAAATTTAAAATTACAAAAAACACAATAGAATCCGATATCCATTTATCAAGACATAATTTGTTTAGACAGTACACTTTAGACGCAGAAAGATTTATAGGTGCACCGAAATAATCGAGCTCTATAAGATCGAGTCGTCGATTTTACTTGGACTAACCTAAATTGAACTCAAGGCGATCATAATAAGGATCAAGGAATGTAGTTTGATGTGAACTGTAACTTCAAATGCAGGGCAAATAGATGATTATAAACATGCGCCTGATTATGTTTATTATGTTACTAATATTATTAATAGCGCAGAGTTATTATAAAACATGTGTACCGAATACCGTTTGATGCTCGATTTGGTGGGATGTGCTTTGAAATGTAAACTATACTGAAAAAAGAATGTTGTTGAGTGAAAAAACTGTATTTATATAATATAATAACAGAGAGAGTTATTTTCGCATTTATAGTGAGTTCTAGCCGATGCCCCCGAACTTCGTCCCGCGTAGACTTAGAATTTGCGTACCCGACGATACTGTACATATAGACAGTTATAGTTATATAGAAGTATTGAAAATTGGCTTGACCCGTGGAAAACCCGTTCCCGTAGAAATATCGGGATAAAAAGTATCGTTATTGCCCGGGTCTCAAACTATCTCCATAAAAAATTTCACCCAAATCGGTCCAATCGTTACGACGTGAAGGAAGAACAAACAAACACACTTTCACATTTATAATATTAGTATGGATTGGTAAGTATTTATCCACGCTGAATAGCTTACCGCGTAAGGCGAGGTGGTGTCGAGTGGATATGGTGTCGTATGACCCCAAGACCCCATTTGACATCTAATCATCTGTTATCAAGCTTTCCTGAGCCCGATACAGTACCTTTAATCTAAATTGCACAGTAGTTCAATTCCACTTATCTACACCCATCACGCTAAAATTATTAAATTCCGCCGCCCTAAAAGCCTTTACCTTCCACATTAGTTCAATTCCCCCAGTCATTAGGGTTCATTTTGTGAGCGCTTGCGCTTTTATTGCTTTAATATTTTAATGGTATTACGCCCTTATGGAAATTGAACGAGTCAGCCGTTTTAATTTGCTGGATGGAAGGCCTTTTATTGCTTTTGTGTGACTTCTGTTTTCTTTATCATTTTCATTATCATCCTCATCATCATTTTCATTTTCATTCTCAGTATCATCATCAACATCATCATCATCGTCATCATCATCATTATCATGTACATGAAGTACACAACTTGGCGCGCTAGGGACTAACAAACCCTTGTGATAAGAGAAGGCTTGGCTCCAGCGATGGAGTGGACAAAGGAATCCTAGTTAATATTAATTAGGCTATTTTAATGGTGAGAGTTTTTATGTTACATATGAAATTAACGACTTCCGAAAAACAGAAAAAATACATGACCTTTTAATTTTTTCTAACTTTCTGACTAGCTAATACAATAGAGACGTGTTAAAAAAATAGTTCTCATTTCAAATTCAATCATTTAGTCAGCTAGCAAATTGGCCACATAGGGGCACTTTTACACATCAGAAAAAGAATTTACCAGCGCTTCCTAGACCCATTGCTTGAGAAGAAGCGCCGCAACAAACTCAAGCAGAAGGCCTTTTTTCAAAATTTCCACATATTTTCAAAAATTACATTACATGTATAAAATATACATATAGGTACGTACTAAAATTGTGATGAAGGGATGTATAGTCCCTTACTTAAACTTAAATCTAAGATCTTAGAGATGTATAAGTCTCCAAGGGTCCAGAAAAAAAATATTATAGAGATGGCCTCCATTGTCAAATAAATATAAATTCCATAGATGTCGACAGTCTCAAAATGTCAATAAATAATGAAATACATCATGTATAAAAGAGTTCATTAATACATGTCAAGAAGAACATGATGAGGTCTCTTGCTTAAAATGTTTGACTTAGTAATATATTTAAAGCTAATGATTATTTTTAAACGTCCTTGCAAGCATGAACAGACCGGACCCTATTTGCTCTGATACTCTCAAGGCCATCGGCTTTGTCTATCGATATTAAGATAGTAAGATTTATAATTACTGCGCTGCAACTATGTCTCTTAACCTGCTTGAACTGGAAACTCGCAGTATCGCACACATTCAAATGTCGGCTCTAATATGCGGAACCCCAATAAACGTCACATTACCCACTATCTCTATGCGAATGAGCGTTTTAACTGTCAAGGCACCACAATAAGATAATGTTAAATTCTATTCATTTTAACAGCCATATAGTAGTGCAGCGGGAGCACTTGGGAAAAACCCGCTTCAAGTTGCAACTGACGGCAGATCATAATAATAATAAATTGGTTGTCTATAAAGTCGGTTTACGGACGATAATTTTACGTGATAACGTCACGCTTAGGCCGATAGTGCCTTATCGCTTGTTCCACGTTCTCGCTTGCACCGTAACGTTACTATTGCGTCATGTTTTTGCGCAGCCGGCGTTCATCGATTTATAAGACGTTATCACGTCAAAAATGGATAATTTCAATTCACTTAAAATTTTATACTACTTTCGTGATGTATCAGGATAAAGTTTTATTTGCAAAGGACTACTTATCTTTTTATAGTTCAATGACAAAATCAGTCAATAAGTACATAGTGACGCGTCGAGAATGTACAAAAAAGAAAAATAAAATTGTCAAAATATTGCTAAAAAAATTGTGCCTTTCCTTTGTTGGTCAGGTTTTTCTTTTTCTCGTTATAATTTTGAATAGAATTACTTTTATGTCGACATTTGTAGATAACAGTTTCAAGTTGCCGTCCAATACTAAAGTGCACCATCTTATTACAACTTATTCTACCACGATGCTTTCAAACTAAATTCCGTATACGTCCGATTTAAAGATTACTTTGTCAATGTAGCCTATATTACTGTTTAAATAACGATTTTATTCACAAAGCGCCGTTTTATGTTTATATTATCGCGACATGTCGTAAAGTTGGGTCAGGGCGGCCTCCTGGTGAGAAAGGCCTTCTTCACACGTATCCGGCTCAGTTATTTATAATAAGGCTTTAGTTTCGGCTGTGGCCTCATTGATAATCAATACATATACAATTCTCCATTACTGAGTGACTAACAGACAACCACGCAACCGAAACTACTGTAGCACTACCATGAGTTTACAGTGACCGTACTCGCTAGCGACTACGTAAACGATTTGTATGAAGAATTTTAGTTCAACGAGTGACCGCCAGGGGCGCTGTACTATTCTTCATACAAATCGTTTACGTAGTCGCTAGCGAGTACTGTCACTGTAAACTCATTGATGGTATTGCTACGGGTCGTTTTCTTTTTGTTGGTGCCATCTTCTTTCGAAGTTTGGCGATCATGATGGCTATTTCCACTTTAGACGCAGCTGAACGAAGAAGTGATCAGTGATCTTGAAACATTGACACAAATTCTTAAGCAAAAAAAGTAGGTTCTTCTAACAACACTCCGTTTACATTGAATAATGCCCTGGATGATTAACTACAATAATTCTTACTTGGGATGGACATTTATCAATAAAAAAAACCCAACAAAAATCTGAATACGGCCGGATTGGTCCAGTTGGTAGTGACCCTGCGTTCTGTTCCGATGGTCGCGGGTTCGAGTCCCGCTCGGGGCAAACTTTGTGTGATGAACACGAATGTTTGTAGGTACTGGAGTCATGGCTGTTAGTATTTATGTATGTATGTATTTCTCTATATAAGCATTGATATCGTTGTCTAGCATCCATAGTACAAGCTTTGCTTAGTTTGGGGCTAGGTCAATATGTGTGAAATGTCCCAAGATATAAATTTAATGTATTAATTTAATTTATTAAATAATTTAATAAGTCTTCGCTAATATCACAGTGCGTGCTAATACGTGTTTGACCGTTTTCTTTCTAAATTTAGACGTTTTACCTTTTTCTACCTGTTAGTTGCACGCGCTCGGACGCCCTAAGCCTAACTTATGCAAATTGCGCTTCTTTATTCAAAATTAAGGCAGCTAAGGAGGCTGTATTGTCTCATTTTGAGTGAATTGAATTTTTATCGATCACTCCGCTAGCGCCTATGTTCAGTGTTGCAAGGTTCAGTAGTCGGTCTAGTTGTTTGCATTACGAATATAAATTATCATCATCAGCATCATCATCATTTCTACGTCCACTGCTGGACATAGGCCTCGCCCAAGGCGCGCCACTCAGACCGGTCCTGTGCCACTCGCATCCACCGCGTTCCCGCGACCTTTACAAGGTCGTCACTCCATCTCATATATAAATTATACGGGTATGTATTAAAAAGTATACCCAAGTTCAATTATAGTGGTGAGGCGAAGAAACATCGTGCCTATTTCGCATTAAGCGATTGTCAATAAGTACCAATCGATTTTTACCGGTTATCATTTGAAATGTAAATAAATCGATTGTGGGCTATTATAAAAAAATGAACGACAAATTATTCGTTATTATGTATCTATTTTGTCATTATTTCATTTGCCTTGTATGTACATATTCGATTTATATCAACTTACTCGAAGCAAAATATTTTGAACCATCACAAGTTTGAAAAAGCAAATGATATAGAACGTATTCTGTTATCTAAATGTTATAAGTTGTATAAGTTGTTTCAGCTGAGTAATACGGTTTTATAAGGTACTGTGGGAGTCTCCAGCTGTCAATGTCGATTTAGAAATATCTCCAACTATACTTTTTGTACGGTGTACTTAATTGACATCACGTTCAGATGTGTCAAAACTTATTTATCTGTGGTTTCACGGCAAAAACAGGATGTATACATAGACATATATAATACTTCGTATAGACCGGGTCTACGCACATGACATATAACCCCACTTTGTTGGTGCCCAAAATTGCCCAATCCAAGTTTGGTCACCAATCGTGACACAGTGCTCAGCGAGACACCGGCGCGTGCGGATGTCAAACAACATATCCATATGCCCTTAAAAAATGCCGACTTGCGTGATAAAAGGCTGCAGAAATCACATAGACAAAGTGAAAAAGTGTCATGAAATATCGTTTCATCGGTGATTAACATTACCTTGTGTTTATTCCATCAATCGAAATATTTTTGTTAACAATAAATTTATGACACGACGTCGCCATATTTACGCCATGTTACGGAGTTGCCATAGTTACGGAGACTGCTTGTTAAAGAAACCTTGTCAGGACGTCATCTTTACACATGAAGAATTTCACGTGAGATGTTTAATTTGGACTTCTAAGAAAATATAAATAAATAATTATTATGTCAATAAATAAACAAAAGTTGATTTATGAATCATGTTTTATTAGAAAAAAGGATATTACAGCATTCACGTCGTGGTGACTGAATGTTCGGATGGGCCTATCCCTAAGTATAAAAATCATTGGATGTATAAGTACGGAACCTCCGTCTATTCCCTGACTCGCGCTCGGGCGTCGGCTTTGTTTATGGCAAACGACACGGAATTAAGGTATCCCGTTTCGTTTAATGAATTCCCTTTTTATTCCGTTTTTAAATTGAAAGGTTTTTTGCAGATGACGAGTTAATTAACGGTATTATTAAGTAGAAATCGACGGCCATTTTAACTTGTTTAGAGAAACAGAAATGTCTCTTGGAACAAACTGAATGCCCATTGAAAGAATTTCTTCTCCTATTCAGAATCAAGCTTTTTTTTTTCATTTACTTTCACCTTTTAAGATATTTTTTACCTTTGTTTTTATTTTGTACATTGTTGCCAAAGGTTGAAACCTTTCAATCAACAAATCAACGTCATTAAGCAAGTAAATTAATATTTAAATGTAACCATTAAAGAGGAAATTAAGAACTATTCCGAGAAATGGCTCCCTATTTGGCACTCCGACACACAGGTTTTTTTCTTTTTTTTTCTTTCATATTTCCATGTTTCTTTCTTTTTAGTTTTTAATTGTGTATCTCTGTGCCGATTGTATGTCAAATAAATTTATTTATATTCTATTCTATTTCTAAATATAAAGGAAGGCTCAAAAATCACACCAACGAACTTGCCAAGCAAATGTTAAATCTGGAGGGAGATACAAAAAGGCTTATCTTATCTTATCTTGGGACTGTGGGGTCCTTGCGGATACACTTCGACCCATTGGGATCTTTTGTGTAATTACCCCTCTCCGTGCAGCTAACCCATTGCTTCCTCCACCTTCACCAATAGGTTAATGATGGAGTGCAATGGCAGTGCTTTGAAATCCCCTGGTTCAGGGTAACCGTTACCTAGAAGTTTCATTCTGAGCCTGGCGAGTGCGTCACATTCGCACAGGATGTGTCGCATTGACTCATCCTCTTCGCCACACATTCTGCAAGCTATATCGGTACATAGTCCCATCTTCACTAATTGGCTTCTCACGCCGAAGTGACCCGTGAACGCTCCAACTATATATCGCAGCTGTCTTCTGCTGAGACTTAAGAGTTTCCTAGTCCAGCCTTACAAAAAGGCTAAAAAGATGGCACATACTTGAACTCGATCAAACTAGAGGCTGTAACCAACTGTTACTCACATTACTAAAAATCTAAAGGTGTGTGCTCACTGGAGCATCCTTGAATTCTAAAATAAATCTAATATCCATAAGAATTGCAATATCACTATTTCCTATTTCATCCCGACTTTAAATTTCCAATACCAAGATTAATGGATATTTGCAAGACTTCCTTTCAACTTGACGTAGTTAGTAAACATATAACTACTTTATAGACCCAAGCCTCCTCGATATACTATCACCATGATCTATACTGATAATAAGTCTGTAGAATAGGTCGCGTTTATAACTTGAAAATTATCAGCTCGAGGAGACTATATAAACGATACTGTATGTACATGTATGTATGTCCGGATTTAACTCGAAAACTACTGGACGGATTGCAACATAATTTGGTATGGGGGTAGTTTATAACACTGGTCAACATATAGGCTACTTTTTATCCCGGAAAATGCATAGTTCCCGTGGAAATATTATTAACGAATTCCACGCGGAAGAAGTCGCCGTTAGAAGCTAGTAAGAAATAAAACCGATAAGGCAACCCGTAGACAAAGATAATCTTTAATAAAGAAAACCTTATCTCCGCTTGAGATCTCTTATGCTAAGTGTATTGTTTCCGTCCGAAATATATCTTCTTTAACGATAAAATAAAACTAAAAGTTCCGAGTAAGATTACGTTTCTTAGTTCAAAAGGTAGTGGTTCGACCTACGGCCTCCCAGGCGGTGTGTGGGCTTAAAATTACCTACTTATATTTTTGTAGGTGTACCGATAGTAAAATATGAAAGCTACTAGCTTCTTCCAATGACTACCGATCTACATGGAATTCGGTTATCGCGTTCCCGCGTAACTATGCGCTTTTTTCGGGCAGAAAATTAGAGTTTTTTTTATAAAAAGTTAAAATTACTAGTGTGGTTTCTTCTTTAGCAAGCCATGGTGGCCTAGTGGTTCGACCTGCCGCCGCCTCTCATGCAAAGGGTTGGGGGTTCGATTCTGGCTCGCACCTCTAAGTTTACTTATGTGCGAAATTCAATTTGAATATACCACTGAGATTTTCGGTGAAGGAAAACATCGTGAGGAAATCTGCACGCACCTGCGAAGTGATTCGAAGATGTGTGTGAAGTCCCCAATCCGCACTGGACCTACGTGGGGACTATAGCTCAAACCCTCTCGCGATGGGAGTGGGCATGTGCCCAGCAGTGGGACGCAAATAGGCTGTAGTAGTAGTAGTAGTGGTGGTTTCTTGATAATAATAATTACTTCTTAAGTGTTTGAAATATATTTTTTAACGAATCGAAATTCTTGTAAGAAAAAAAAACAGTTTTGACCCGCAAGGTTGTCTTATAGTTTCTAGACTATCTGGGCACGACGGAGTAGTTGTGAAAGTTTCTGTCGAAATGTGTGCGTTAGTCTGTATCGCGAACGGATCTGATCTACGTGTATTTAAGATACGTGTATACGGATGCACGTATCTTCATTACACGTGTCAAACGTAGACCGTGACCGGTGCCGTGTCGATTTCTACAATGCTATGTTACAAGTACTATTTCCTAGAATAAATTCGGGCACATTGCAACCGCACTCTAAACTGTCCATTTGTGGGCGAAACATCTTGCACTCTGTTTGCGGTACACTGTAGAATTGACAGCAAAATGTTAAAGGAAATCTCAGCATTTCAATGAAAACTCCAACAATGGAGTTCAGATGGGTTTGAGCACATTTTTCTAGTTACTATTTCATGCTGACGTACCTACGCTATTGTATCTGTGGACTGCCGTTCTTTATTAGAAAATTCCGATTCGCTCTGAAGACAGAACGGATAGAAAAGTGCTGACGTGCTTTTCTTGCTGGTAGAGTATCTTTTTTTTTTCGAGGTGTCTTGAGAGAGCCCGTTTTTCATTTTATCCAACTTCGCTAGATGGTTTATGTTTGGTCGTGTGTATGTATGTTTGTATATTGGTTTGGATCGCTCTATTACTTATACGTCTTATTTATTTACTGGAGAGAAGAAAACAGAAATTAACAAAGAATTACTTATGAATAAATATTGGCTAAGTAACAATAGTTATTGTTATTTCCTTAACATATCTCACTAAGAACATAAATTAAAGAATACGCATCATACAATAATATACTTCGCCAGGTATGACAGTCCGGTATTCTGTAGTACTGTGGGTGTCACTCTTACGTCATTCGCACTGCTGTGTGTTGCAAGTGGTCTATTAAAATAATCCCCGAAACCCATGTATCCTGTGAGTGTTTCATTAAATTATTACGTTCATTTGTTTTTAACTTGTCCCATTTTGTGTGCTTAAACAAGTAAATGACAATTGTAATGCGCAAATAATTTATTTTGCATTATAACGCCAGCAAATATTTCCTTCTTTTTTGTTTTATTGCAATAAAGTGGCAACTCGAATTTGACGCAAGGGTGACACGTCACCCGGATCGGCAGACCTTGTTTTCTGAGACCATGAGAATACGTACTTATTTTAAAGCAACATGCGACGACTGGCACGTTTTGACGTTTTGATTGGATGTATTTTAAGCTGGTGAGGTGTCATATTTATGAGCATAAATCATTTACCTATAATAAGTAATAACATATGGACGAACAGAATATGTCAAAATATATGGAGCAAACAGACATTATAGAAAATACGTTTCAATATTAGCATATTGAAACGTAACGCCTCTTTATAACGAAGGCTCAACGGGTGCCCCAGCTGTTCGGGCACCCGTTTTGACGGGGCCATTTTACTCCGGCTGATTGTGAATCCTTACTTATAACAGATCAATGTCATAACTATATCAGTCATAACATAACAAGCAGTTGGGTAGGTACGTAGCATTTTCGTCGCCCAAATTATATTTTACTTCCTGCATGGATATGGAGGGCTGAAGTAAACTTTGTAGTTCCAAAAGTGGACACCAAATCGGGTAGGTTGGGGGCGCTGCGTTCGCCACTCCAGTCAAGCCACCTAGGCGGATAGTCTGCAGTAGCGCCTTCAGATAAAATAATAATAAAGCGAAAACGGTTGTGAGGAGATTGTGTTTTGTTTTGTTGCTTATCAAATCCGCTGGACACGTTTTCAACTGTTTCGCCATATAAGATTGCGCTCCTTACCAAGACACATTCCATACTCCATATTTCTGGAGAATTCTTAGCCACGTCACTAGTTTGATAGATTATGAGTAGAACGGGACGCAAGATACCTGTCAGACTGACATAAGAGACTTGGGCGCGTCCTCTACGCGTCTCTAGATTAAATTTGCCTTACGAGTGGAAATTGTAGTAGTTTACCTGGTCATGTGCATCATTTTTGTGACCTACTTACTTTAATTTGCCTATGTTTTTTTTACTTTTCTCTCTTTTGGGTCCAGCTGAAAATCAGCGCTGCGGTTCCGTATCGCAGTATATCGCTGAGCTGGCAGCACTTTCGGTTATATTTTACATATAAGTGTTTTTCTTGTCTGTGTGTTTTGTTTTATTATCTTTTTTTGGACCTAGCTGTGCTTTTGTTTTTTAGCCGAATAAATGTTTATTTTCTTTTCTTTCTTTTCTTTATATCGTATTTATTATAATTGGGTCTTTTATTAACCTAATATTACTGTTAATTGATTTGTTAACATTGTTCATAGATGTCAGATATGACTGACTTTAATGTACTTACAATGTAAGTCAACCATTTTAATGTTTCTTTTTCACGTGTTTATAAATCTAAATTCATCGTTATCTTCTACTCTGTGGTTGAAGCCGTGGTGGCCTAGTGGTTCGACCTACCGCCTCTCATGCAGAGGGTCGGGGGTTCGATTCCGGCTCGCACCTCTAAGTTTACTTATGTGCGAAATTCAATTTGAATTTACCACTGAGCTTTTCGGTGAAGGAAAACATCGTGAGGAAACCTGCACGCATCTGCGAAGCAATTCAAAGATGTGTGTGAAGTCCCCAATCCGCACAAGGCCCGCGTGGGGACTATAGCCCAAACCCTCTCGTGAAGAGAAGAAGCCTGTGCCCAGCAGTGGGACGCAAATAGGCTGTAGTAGTAGTAGTAGTAGTTACCTACTCTAGTTTCATTTGCAAAGGTTTCATTGCAATCTGACTAAGTACTTAGTTTGCGAATAAAATAACAAAGTTGGTATGGAGAGTGGAGTTTGCTAGAAATTCTCATAATTATTAGGTTCCAACAATATCGATAATTTCCATAGGTATTCCACTAGAACGAGTTATCAACTGTACAAATTAAATTGCTAATGTTCGAACCCGAGGTCGTGGGATACAGTTTTACTATGAATGAACTAGTTCTCTCATGGAAATTAGGTTTCTAAATAGCTAAGCTGGGCTTCTAACATTAAAACTGGATCTTTAACGTAGTTGTTACTGTTTTACTGACTATTTCTAAATTCATTAACTTAGAATTTACGTGTTTTATAATTATTATCACTGCTGAACCGTCATCAAAGCGTTCTGTCATCAAAGCCCAGTGCGGATTGGGTACTACACATACATCTTTGTATTACTTAGCAGATCAGTGCAGGTTTCCTCACAATGTTTACCTGTATCGAAAATCTAGGTGCCTTCAAATTGAATTTTTCACTTAAATAGTAGGTACTTAAAGGTGGGAGACCGACCGATTTGAACGGCCAATCATCTGCATGAAGGGTTACCTAAAACCACTAGGCTAGCAAAGACTTTTTCCATCTAAGTGCTGATGAAATGATTTGCGTTCACAGAACTACTACTACTACTACAGCCTATTCACCTACGGCCCACTGCTGGGCACAGGCCTCCTCTCATCACAAGAGGGTTTGGGCTGTAGTCCCCACACGGACCCAGTGCGGATTGGGGACTTCACACACATCCTTGAATTACTTCGCAGATCAGTACAGGTTTCCTCACGACGTTTTCTTTCACCGAAAAAGCTCAGTGGTAAATTCAAATAGAATTTCGCATATAAATAATTTCTGCGGTGCGAGCCGGATTTGAACCCGCGACCCACTGCATGAGAGGCGGTAGGTCAAACCACTAGGACACCACGGTTCACATAACTATATTTCAAGGATATTGTGCAAAAATCTCTTTAAAACAAGCAATGAAAACTTTTATATAAATGTCATTTTCCTGGAATAGAATCTGGTCTTGCTTTAAAATTTCTAAATAATGTTTCTAGGAACTGTTTCTTATATTATGACTATTAAGGGTGAGTTGATCATGCATATTGACAGACTCCTGGTCGTTATATATGGCCGCCGAGCTGTCACTCCATATGGAAACGTCATTCTATCCCATAGTAAAACATTTAACGTTCACGTTAACTTTAACGGACGGTTTGAATCAACCCACCCTATGGCCAATTTAGCATGTAAGTATATTACATCCTCGGAAATGCTATTAACGGAGTCTACATAGATTATCTGGTTTACTGAATTAATTCAGCTATAATATTGCTTCTTGAATACATTTAGTGTAAAGTGTAATCTTTATTGAGCTTCTAGTGAAGAAAAGATCGGTTTACGATGATGAAGTAACGTAAAGAAACCTGCAATTTAATGATGCATGGTCTTGATGATTATTATGGTGATAATAAGAACGATCTAGAATCTAGATTGTTGTCATTTTTAGTAGTAGTTATACTATCTAGATTTAATACATATAAGTACTTTAACCATTGGCCTATGATAAGTAATAACATATGGACGAACAGTGCCTAAAGGAATATGTCAAAATATACGGAGCAAACTGACATTAGAAAATACGTTCCAATATGCTAATAACGAAGCCGTGGTGGCCTAGTGATTCGACCTACCGCCTCTCATGCCGAGCGTCGGGGGTTCGATTCCGGCTCGCACCTCTAAGTTTACTTATGTGCGAAATTCAATTTGAATTTACCACTGAGCTTTTCGGTGAAGGAAAACATCGTGAGGAAACCTGCACGCCTCTGCGAAGTAATTCAAAGATGTGTGTGAAGTTCCCAATCCGCACTGGGCCCGCGTGGGGACTATAGCCCAAAAACCCTCTCGTGATGAGAGGAGGCCTGTACCCAGCAGTGGGACGCAAATAGGCTGTAGTAATGCTAATAAAGATTCTTTATAACGAAGGCCAAACGGGTGCCCGAGCTGTTCGGGCACCCGTTTTGACGGGGCCATTTTTCTCCGGCTGATTGTGAATCCTTACTTATAATAGATCAACGACTTTAGCTCAATTTTGATTAGTGGTCAACCACATTAAAGTTAAGGGTGTCACTTATTTCTTTATTTTATTTTTCCTATATCACACCTGACCACAAATTAATAATATTCAATGGGATAATTTAAAGCTCTTATTAAAACTTACAGGATGAATTTTAAATCACATACTCACCCGTCCCCATATAATCGGGTTATGCTTTCCAGCTATGTGTTTTTTTTAATTTACTTCATAACACACCCAGCTAATGGTTGAACCTTAACCCTTATTTATTTTAACCCAAAAACTTTGGTCCATTTTAAGTTAATCCGGCAAACTAACAAATTAGAAAGTTCTATTTAAACTTATCGAGGCTGGGACACTGTGCTTTACTTTGTTTGGAACATGTTTTGTTGTTTATTCTATTGCAAATCTGTTTTTTTTCCTCAGGCTTTATAATTATCACCTGACTGCAAACACTTAGATTAGATGTAATATTAGTACAGTCGAGTTCATTAATATGTGTACACTTTTGGACCTTGTTACAACGTGGTAAGGTGCAAAAGTGTGTGTATATATTGCCGAACTCGACTGTACCTACTTAGTAGCGACCACAGCGCATTTTTTATTTTATTTAATCACTAGCTTCTGCCCGCGACTTCGCCCGCGTGGAATTCGGTTATCGCCTTCCCGTGGGAACTATGCGTATTTCCGGGTTAAAAAGTAGCTTATGTTCTTACTCGGGACTCCAACTATCTTCATACCAAATTTCATCAAAATCGGTCCAATAGTTTTCACGTGCTGCGCGGTCTAATAAACAGATAAACAGACGAAAATTCTATAAACTGTTGGAATGTGTTCTGTTATCGATTCTAAGTATACCTAGCCATTTTTTTATAATAATAATTTTATAAATATCATGTACAGACTTTTGACCCTCTTTAGCTTTATTATATGTATAGGTAATAAAGCAATTTGGTTATAGTGCTCCCGCAGGAATTGAGCGTTAAACTATAACAAATTATATACGAAAACCTTCCTATGGAATCACTTTATCTTAAAAAAACCGCATCAAAATCCGTTGCGTAGTTTTAAAGATATAAGCGTACATTGGGACAGACAGAGTGCGAAGCGACTTTGTTTCATACTATGTAGTAATAACGAGATCCATTGAAATTTTTGCAAAAACACACGGACTCAATACTAACCGTCAAAATAAATTCAACCAATCGACGAAAAAAGCCATGGAATCAATCATTTATGAACACTCTGTTTGTTGCAGGTAAGTCAATCGGCTTCGACAGCACCCCGTATATGATGGATGGGGCGCTCAATCACCCTGTATACACACGCCAATTGAATGGTATCTTGTTTTATGCGGTTTATACGAATTATACTGTCATTTCCGCCACACGTATGTTATGTTATTATTTATTTATTTTATTTACAAAGGAATCATAATTATATTAATTATATTTTCATGATCCAGGTAAGTATTATTTTTATGTTATCAAAACAGCACAATACGAGACTAAAAATACAACGTTATTGGAGTTAGTGAAATAGTAAATAGGTACATACTGAAGGAATTTTTCGGTTTTCTTTTCATATAATGTTGACTAACGACTAGGTACATGTAAAAAAACGATTAAGCCGCCTATGAAAGAGCTTACTTATGAAGATCATACCTACATCCGTAGCAAATTTTATCTAAATCCGTTCAGTAATTACTGTGTGAAAATTTAGCAAACATACTAACATCCATACAGACACTATGGTATGGCAATAAATGAGTATGAGTTTGAGTATTTTTGCACACGTAGGTACCTATATCGTCCTGAAAGAGCAATAATAAAGTAAGTAAGTAAGTAAGTAACACTTTATTGTACAGAAAAAAAACACAAATACAATTATCAATACAGAGAAGAGACACATGTACAAAGCCGTAAATTCTATTATTAATGTTACTTATACGGAACCAGGAAGAAATCCTACGAGACCCTTGATTTTTTTTCAATCAAAGAAAGAAGGTGACCCTTATAAAAACTTAAATCTAATCAGAGCCACACAATTATGAAAAATCATAAATAAATAGCTCTAACAAAATAAAACAAATATTTAATAGGTTTGACCGTAAAATAAATATCTCGCTTTATCAAGAGATCTTCTAAATTGGAGCCCATAAAAATACCAAGGCCGTATAGCACGACACAACTTAGAAGGCGCGCGGAGAAGCACTTATGTCGTTGAGGCAGAGACTATTTTTGCTTAATCCACGCGCCTTCTAACTGGTGTAAACCTGTAACGAGCTACCCCATGGATGCGCTTTACCAATAAATAAAAAACAAACAGAAACGCCGCTCTTAAGCTAAGGAATCAATGAAACATTGTCGGGTTTTATATGGCTACTAGCTGGCCCTGCGAACTTCGTACCGCCTTTCTTTTTTTTTGTGTATGAAATAGCTTACGTCGTATTCCCAGACCTACTGAACATGAACTCCAAATTTTATATGAATCGGTCGAGCCGTTTCAGAGGAGTTTGGTTACAAACACTGTGACACGAGAATTTTATATATTAGAAGATATGAAATTAGCCGTCTCCCTTGCACTTAACCAGCGGAGATCTCATTTTTTCCCGTTACCATAGGAATTTTGAGACATCTTATCTTAGTGCTCTTCTACACACTGCCCAAGGAATCACATGCCAAATTTCAGCTTTCTACGACTGGTAGTTTCGGCTGCGTGTTGTCTGTAAGTTACTCGGTCAGTAATGGAAGAGTTTTATAAAAGAGTATTATTGATTGATGATATGATATGAAAAGGAAATATTCCACTCAAAAAGTAATAATATTATCGAGAAATCGGAATAAAATTTAACCTTTTTTCTAGTAGGTAACACTTTCATCATAGTCCCAGCAGTCGCGTGTAAATAGGAACTTTTCATTGTGTGTGTGTATTTTGCTTCATTAAACTTAAATCAAACGTCTAAAAAGTATATATTCTGTGTCTAACAAAGCTATAAATAGTTTCTAAGAGTGGGACATAAAGGCTATAAAAAGCGGGTTATACCCGAAGCGCTTCGGTCCATTTTTATTTTGTATTCTTCCAATGATTGTGCACCCGCGTCGCTTTATAGCTAAATTATCTCATAAAATACATAGTTACTATTAAAAGTCGGAGACAACTCGAAAGGGTAATTATTTATTGTTAAATTTAATTAGAAATAGCGACTGCGGACTTGACTTTTTCAGTTAATCAAATCAGTAGCAATCGAGAAAATCACGTATCTATGAAATATTAATATCTTTTTGGTGAACATAGTTAATAAGATGGAGCCACGACCTCGTGAAGGTCGCGGGAAACCGGTGGAAGCAAGTAGCACAGGACCGGTCTGAGTGGCTAGCCTTGGGGGAGGCCTATGTCCAGCAGTGGACGTCTTTCGGCTGAAATGATGATGATGATGATGATGATGAGGATCTTAGTTAATTCTCATTGCATTTTTACTTAATATTTCTATAGTATATTTTTTTAATCTTCTGCTCTCGATTCGTCCGCGTGAAATTCTGTAAGAGCCTTCTTGGGTTAAAAAGTAACCTATATTTTGATCCATGTTGTACCACCAACCTCAACCAATCACAGCAGCCTATTTAAGTCCCACTGCTGGTCGCAGGCCTCCTCTCATCACGAGAGGGTTTGGGCTATATTCCTCACGCGGGCCCAGTGCGGATTGGGAACTTCACACACATCCTTGAATTACTTCGCAGATGCGAGCAGGTTTTCCTCGCGTTTTTTCCTTCACCGAAAATCTGTGTGTTAAATTAAAATTGAATTTAGGCTTATTGTTATTAATGCACAAACGCATTGCTATTTTCATCGTTGCCCATCTAGAATTAAAATCACTTCACTCAATTCTCGTCATATACAGTCAAGAAGTTTGAGAGCCAATAGTAGCCGTTCACAGTAGTAACGAATAGCTATTAAAGACCGGGTTTAACCGGGATTTATCGCTCCTCGCGGTCAACCCCCACTTATTTTAACCACCTGACATTATTTAACC
Source organism: Aethes cnicana (assembly GCA_963971205.1). Lineage (NCBI taxonomy): Eukaryota > Metazoa > Arthropoda > Insecta > Lepidoptera > Tortricidae > Aethes > Aethes cnicana. The sequence continues at coordinate 6,967,130 of OZ020295.1, read as the reverse complement.
GGCGGTTGAACCGGTTAAGTTAACCTGATTGTAAAATATCGACTGATTGCGCCGCACTATCAGATCCTTGCGTTTTACGGTTAGTTATTTGAAAATTCGACGGTTGGATTTCGATTTGGATTTTAGTTGGATCGAGTAAAGCCACATACGGACAATCAAATCTTTTGGGTTAAAGTTTAAGAACAATTATAGGAACTGGCACATGGCGGACACGGCCTATAAAAGCACGATTTCGAACACAATTCGAATTAAGTGTCAATGATTGCGTGCGAGAACGTCTGTACACTTGTGTGTGTACTACTAAGTGGGCCAACGTTTCACTCTCCATGAAATCGGATGAAACAAATGACTGAAAGGGCGAGTTGGGCGCGAGTTGCGCGCCGGCTAGATTCAGGCGGGTGATTCCGTGGCCATTCTGTATGTAGTACTATTAAATATTCTGTGGTACTAGGTAAGTAGGTACTCAACGTCTGTTCATTGACATATTCTCCTGAAGAATACTGCGGAAAATAACAGGGCGAGGCGGCATGGCAGTCTGCGTGACGAGGATAGATATACACGTTCATGCTGCGGGAGTAACAGTGACGACGTATTTTAGAGGTCAAGGTCGGTCGACACCGCTGCATGCGGTTGAAACTGAAGACTGAAAACTAGTAAACCTTTACATTCGTTGAAGCCTCTCCTATTGATGGTGTATGGGTACAAATGGTCCATACACATACCGAATTAGAATTATTGACATAACATTTGATGTCCGCCAGTCACCTATAGATGGCGGTAATATCAGTAAAGGGAATGAATCATACAAGTAACATATTGTCCTAAATCCATTAAGGCTTACGAATAATAGTGACAGCGGTGAACCAAAAAACATGTTCAGTTTGCGTGAGCAACTTGTTATATGCAAAAACCCTAAAAGCAAAGGGGGTCCCCGGCTGAACGAAGTCTTCAGGAGTAGATGTGTTTATCGGAGAATGGCACTGTGCATCAGGTATTTCCTAGTCTGTGGGCATTTTGGATATATATACATAGTAAGGTGAAAAAAGATTTTATATACAAAACGAACCTTGGGGGACCTATTTTCAGCAATAAAAGAAGTTATATTTAGCTACTGGGTTCCTCGAGATTATAATAATAGTCCTATTGCAATCTTCAGTAGTTTAATTACACTAAGTACAATCACCATTAAGAGCCATTGTCTTTAATAGGTAGTCCAATAATAATCCAACAATAACTAATTACAATAGTACAAGACGTATGCGTCCGCGCACGACGGGAGCCTATGGAATGTCCGTCGTCCTTTTGCTAGAGACGCCTTTCGGACAGCACTCAAGTGGATTTGGCATCAAGCTGGAGTCGTGTCTTCAACCATGGGTTCTTGGGACATAATACGTCAGATAGACAACACACTTCGCGTTCATAATACAACTTTCATCTACAAAGACGTTGTTTGCCATTCGCAAAGCCCCAAGATCAAAGGGTTCGGGTGTAATGCAATCTGGCCCTGTAAACAGAAATCCTTCTGTTAATGGATTATTGATATCGAATTCTTCCAGGAATTGTGTTTCAATTAGACGTTTCATCAGAGCCAATATTGTTTTCTGTTCTGTAGATAAGTTCTTTTTATAGATAGGCCCCCATTGATATAAGTTAAGGATACACAATCAGCCGAAGAAAAATAGCCCGTCAAAACGGGTGCCCTCAGTAAATTTGACACTTAATTCTTATAGTGTTAGGTTTACATGCCAATTGTATAGGCAAACGAGCGCACAGCCCACCTGATGGTAAGTGGTCACTGCAGCCCATGGACATCGAAATCCTGTGATCCCCCATTAAGAAACCATAAGATCTCGAATGCGTTGCCTACCCTGAGGCCTAAGATGGAATGCATCTTACCCGAACACAACAGTGCGAGCATTGATATTTGACGGCAGGTTAAAGGGGGCAGACGGTGGTACCTCCCCGGACGGACCTAGAACCAGCCCGTACCACTAGGCAAAATTATCCAGCCAAAGCCTCAAATAGGTATACACCGACTCTATTGTTATGTCATAGAGTCGCTGCATACATAAGTATTTTGATGCTTTGGCTGAATATTTATCTTGACCCTGAGCCGTACCACCCGCATTCATCTGATTACTGCGACTTTCACATACTTAGGAATAGGTATTATTAAGTTAGGGTTTCATCATCATCACCATCGTCATCATCACGATACACCAGCATTATCATCGTCATCATCAGTATCATCATCATCACCATCATCATTTTTATCATAATCATCATCACCATCATCACCATCATCATCATCATCATCATCGACATCGTCGTCGTCGTACATTCATAGCGATACGAAACCCAACTGAGATTATATACCTTTATTCAAATTTCTACTTCAATTTAATACAATTTATATACAATTTATAACAAAGACTCTTGACAAAGGTCTTACCTTACCTCAATAAAATCGGACAAAACATCCCCGTGGTTAATTTAGAACGATTTTGTCCGAATTCCAGCGCACAATAAAAATCGTATTTATTTTATTACACCCTGTTTACTAGACGGACGCGCACGAAAGTGTTGACTACTATTATTTTATTCAAAGAGAACTGGCAGGGAGAAATAGATAGAGCACGTCGCAACACGTTTCTGTTTTTAAAATTGTCCCTAAGAGCAGACTTTCTAACTAGTAAATAGTATATTTGAACTGGAAGTTTTATATATTTCGTGTACCAATAAATGTACAAACTTACTTTAATACACCTAATATCTCATTATACTTGGGTACATCTTATCTTCTTTAAAATAAGTTTTTCAAAAATTAGATTTTTGGGACACGCTTTTATTGCTGCTTTTCTTTGTAAATCCTTCATCTACCCTTCAAGACGAATCAAACGAGCCCAAATTCGATGGGTTTATATAGTTTTATTACATAGTTCCTATGGCCACCTTCCAGTTCCACGTCATCATAATATTGCATTGTCACGCGATTTACATAGTCGTGCAAAATTTCAGCTCAATCGGAAATCGGAAAGTGGGTCAAATATAACTTGCAAGATTCCATTACATAGTTACAATACAGGTCGACCTAATAAAAGCGTGTTAAAAAATAAGGCTACGTACGTCCACAATCAGTTCAACTAGAATATGAATAAAATTGTTTTACCTTAAATTGCCTTTCCTTGGCAGATTAAAAATATTTTCAACTTCCCTACCTTTCCCTCAAAAGCCCTATTGAATTTTTACACCATCTTTAACCCCCCAACTACCTATTTGGTCACGGCCATTAAATTTATCCCTTCTTCCCGCTTTTTTTATCTATCCTCAATATGCTGTAGTAATAAAAAAAAAAGTCACAGAAAACACTTTTCCCACCGGCTGTACCATTTTCGGCGCGGTTGTAAAATGAATGATAGGACCATAAAAAGCCTTGATATATTACTCACGGTCCAGCTCTCGAGGCTTTGGCCTGTAAAACACACATTATTACACAAGGGATATAACTATTTGCAAAGTAGGTACACATTTTACCGCAACTGATGTTTGTCAAACGTAATGTGAATGATATTTGAATGAATCTGCCTTTGAGATTTCCCAACCTCAAAAGGAAGGAATCCAAGGGGACTATAGGAGCATTGACCTTTAATAAGTAATAACATATTGACGAACAGTGTCTAACAGAATATGTCAAAATATATGGAGCAAACTGACATTAGAAAATACGTTTCAATATGTTCGGGCATCCGTTTTGACGGGCCATTTTTCTCCGGCTGATTGTGAATCCTTACTGATAATAGATCAATGTATAGGAGTCTTAGTCATAGATAGACCCCAGAACATAGCGAAGCTTACAATCGACGCACAAGACGCGAAATAACTTTGCTGCAGAGTGAAAAACATTATTTTTTACCTCACTACCAGCGAGAAAAGTGAAGTGTCGGACTGCTCTCCGAACGGTCGATTTATGAATTTCAAAAACACTTCCACTAGGGGATAAAATGGATTGCGCGTTGAAATTGAAAGCGAAATTCTAAGCTACATACATAGTAAGGTGAAAAAAGATTTTATATACAAAATGAACCTTGGGGGACCTATTTTCAGCAATAAAAGCAGTTATTTCAACTTAAATATTGATTTATGAATTGGATTATCAATTCTACACGTTCAATAAATTGCTATAGCTCTTGCATATCACGTTGTTTGTATGTATCCATCAGATATAACTGAGCAATTTTAATTATGTGTTTAGATATTTATGATCCCCTTGTCCGTTCAGATATATCTGACGGCGATTGTACACTTCTACTAAAAGTACAGTCGCCATGTAGTATGTAGGAGCAAACAAGGTGATCATAAATATTGGAACACGATCTTAGGCTGTTTTCACATCGCCGCCGCGGAACTGAAATAGCGGTTTTAACGCGGAGATGTGAACGCCGTCAAGGATGTGTATAATGGACAAACGATCGCAAATGTTCAGCGGTACCGCTATTTGCAATCCGCGGCGAAGGTGTAAAAAACAGCCTTAATGTCGTTAGTGAGTGATAAGACGTTAGCGATCCATGTTCAGCTATTTATGATGACCCTTGTTTGTTCAGTTCTGATCGCGACTGTACATTGCACCTACTAATAGGTGTAATATTAGTAAAAATATTCTACACAATTAATTATTGTAATGAATTGAAATGAAATATTAATCAAACAGACAATTGTTCAACCAACCTAAAAAAATATTTTCAATATCCAACGAAAATTTGCCGTCCGTTCACCAAAATTGAGTTTTCATCAAGGCCGAGTCGCACTAACATAACAACGGATTAACGGCAAATTACCGAGAACCGTCACTCACAGGGCCCGGTGTTGTCGCGTCCAATGCTGATCCGTTAATTGGCAGCCGTCAGTTATCGTAATGACGTCGTACCTACACACGGACATATAAAGGATTTTAATAAATGTTTGCTTATTTGTTTGTGCCATACTTTGTATACTTTTTGCAACGTTGGTATGTTAATCAAGATAATAAATGCTAAGTAAACTGCTACTCGTTTTTTTGAACTCTTATATTAATATAAAGAAGAGTTAATTCTCTTTCTTATATATTATCTCTATCTTATGTTAAGAAAGTTAGTATTTGCCTAAAATACTATACTTTATTACTTTCTTCGGCCACGTCTCTCGCCGGGGTGATATTTCCATGGAACGCCTCGTGGTTCAGGGGAAAGTCCAAGGCACAAAGAAACGCGGCAGGTCATCAATGCGCATCGACCGACTAGGTGAGCTCTCCACGAGTGCATCAGAAAGACAGCGGTTCGCGAAGAATGGCGACGGTTAGTAGCGCGCGACTAACCCTCAAGAGATGATCACGACTACTCTGCCAAGAGTGTAACAATGAAGAAGAAGAGAAAATATATTGTCCAAGGAGGCACTTCAACCTAGTATTGAGCAATCAGCGCCGCTCATAAAAACCGAAGGCTGCAAATGAAATGCAAGTGCGTTGCCGACCGTTAAAGGGAATAGCGGAAATCGTTGTGGTAGGATAGGTAGGGATGAAAGCTGGGGAGAGAGGGGTTTGGGCTCCGGAACTCTCACTCGTCTTACGGAACTCAATGGCAGGCTCGCGAAGATTTTTATGGACGAGACAGCCCAAATTTGAACATGAATAAAAGATTTCAGCTTACAGATTACACTGGTGAAACCTGACATAGGTACCTTGAACGTCATTCAGGTAAAATGCTGGTGTTGATTTCCTAATGGTAGCACCTGGTGCTAGGTCCGTCCAGGTAGCTAGGCTATACCAGCTGCCGCCATTGCTCGCACTGTTGTGTTTCGGTAAGGAGGTGAGGCAGCCGGTGAAATACTGGCAAAGAGCCATTCCTTCCTAGACCTCAGGGTTTGGCAACGCATTCGAAATCTCTTAATTACTTATGGCCGCAGAGACCGCTTTCCTTCAGGTGGGCTGAGTGCTCGTTTGCCTTCCAATTGCACTAAAAATACCTACTTATCACCATACTTTCCATCGTTTCCAACCTTGAGTCTCTCACAAGTGCGAGTTCACATGCTATCGAGTTATACGTCTTAACGTTAAACGCGCCGCGACGTAATTACTATAATGGATTATATTATCATCGTACACTCTATTGATAGTGACAGGGTATATCAGACTCACGAACATTCACGAATTTTGGAGCGTAAACTCAAGACAAGTCACGAGATGAAATATGATCTTTGAAATTTTCAGATTATAATATTTCTTAGCTTAGACGAATCTTCCCAGCATAATGGAACAAAGTCACTCGGGACAAGTCATCATCATCATCATTTCAGCCGAAAGACGTCTCCTGCTGTACATAGGCCTTCCCCAAGGCTCGCCACCCAGACCGGTCTTGTGCTACTTTTCACTGGATTCTCACGACCTTTACGAGGTCGTCGCTCCATCTTGTTGGAGGCCTACCGACAGCTTGTCTCCCGGTTCGCGGACGCCACTTGAGAACTTTCCGGCCCCATCGGCCATCAGTCCTGCGAGCATTGTGCCCAGCCCACTGCCACTTAAGCCTCGCAATTCTCGAAGCAAGTTGCCAACTAAATTGTTACGTTCTCGAATTAGGAGTGTTACTCGTAGCAAAGTTTAAAATGCTTTTGCTTATCTTGATTGGGCATTGGGCATAATGGTTTACAGGATTTTTTCTCAAGAATTGATAAAGAACTAAATTTTCAATATCCAGTTTCTTGGTAGATAATCATGTGAGTTTAATTGAAGCAAGTTGCCAACTAAATTATTCGATGATAAGCGTGAAATCAGTCTCAAACTTGCTCGTAATATTTACTTATTAGAAATCGTAATGAAGTCTGGATTTTACGCAATAAATTTTTCAAGTAGTATCGTCAGTTTGGAATTACTTTAATAAGGCAATAATTTTCAGACGTGGACGTCTTTTGGTTGATGGTTTTCGTCAGCTTGCAATAAAAATACAATGATGATGATGACGATGATGATAATGATGATGATGATGATGATGATGATGATGATGATGATGATGATGATGATGATGATGATGATGATGATGATGTTAATGATGATCGCAATACAATACAAATACCATTACTCGTATTAATTGCAAATAGCACACACAGAACAGACAATAATACAAGGGAAATAACGTTTATTATGAAGGCGATGTTATTTATTTTTAGTTTATCAAAAAACAGTACCAACCTATTAATAAAAATTCTCTCCTATTTGAAAACATTCACATGAAACATATATTGAGGTTAAACCGTAAATAAATAAATACAATAAATAATATAAATAAGTAAGATCGCTGCTTAGCGATGAGTCCGCCTGTTGTTTACCTATTATCTATGTATCCTTTCTGTATTTCCTGTGTTTTGTATATGGTGTTCAATAAAGAGTATTGTTGTTGTTGTTGTTGTTGTTCACTTGACTTCACGGATTGATGAATTGTGGAGGAGACAATTTCAGGAGAAATAGTAACGTATACCTACACATGTTCTAGGTTCTAGGCCATTTTCACATCCGCGACACACCATAAAAATAGAACCGAATCTGCACACTAATATAAGATAGTGTACAAATACCTGTTTAGGGTTGGCGGACGAAACGAGCACGCGCGAGTTGCCTACTCGTATCGTAAAGTTTATATAGTAAGCACTAGTCACGCGCTGCGAGCCACGACCAATTCAAATTCAATCATTTATTCAGCAAATTGGCCACATAGCGGCACTTTTACACGTTAGAAAAAGATTTTTTCTCAAACATGCAATGAAATATTGATATTATGTTCTTCTTATTAGCCTGGGAAGTATCACGTTTCAGGCGCGGCTTGACAATTGGTCTATAATGAAATTTCATACAAACTTTGTAGGCCAAGGCCGGGATTTCACTTTTTTTAAATTTCCATTTGACATATTTATGACACAGCATCTTGGCATTCCGCCATTTAAAAAAAGCTACAAGCAATATTTACTCTATGGTCCGCTATGACATTATGCCAATACAGCTATTAAAAAAACATGAACCATATTTGCTACATAGGTATCGCAGTTTTGTTTATGTAAAAAAGATCATTATCATAATAATTTTGTTTGATTGAAAAGAGGTGATCATATAATTTTGATTGTCAATAATGAATGACAAGTGTCGTTCCACAGGTCTATGCTAAGGATTCGTTTAGAAACATGATTACACAATGTTCGAATCGTATGATACGTGTTGGTTTTTTTTTATTCACTTATAATTTCTCAAGTAATATTTTTTTTTGATTTACAGAATTTTATTTATTTATTTCATTGCATGTTTGAGAAAAGCACTATACATACAGCGGCGGGGAACGGAAGTTGTCGGCCTCGTAACGATCCGGCCGTATATAATACTCGGCCTACAACATCCTCCTTCCCGGCCTCTGTAGTAATGTACTATACCAGCCGTAGGTACCGCCGTACAGCCGACCGTAACTGAGCGCACGTTCCCGGCGCGAGTTCGCCGCGGGCGGGGTGAGGTAACCTGGCATTGGGGCCGGGGGTGCGTGTCTCTACTGGTACGTAGTACCCATTAGATATACTGTGCCATTATAATAATCATACTTTACAAGCGCTAATCTTGTATATTTATTTACATCACCCTTGGCCGTAAAGTGGGATTTTCTGCCCGCTACGCGGAGAGAAAATCTCACTTCTTGGCCAAGGCAAGACGTAAAACTTTTGACAAACCACGGGCGGTAATTTACTATTATCCAAGCGATCCCATAAACGGCAATTTGGACGATATTTAGAACATAGGGGTATACGGAGGCGGCAAATTGATCTAGCTAGGTCTTATATCTGAGAAAACTTTTTTTTAACTATTTTCAATCGAGCAAAGCTCGGTTGCCAAAGTCCTATACCTATAATAGAAACTGACTGACTAGTGATCTATCAACGCACCGCCTTAACTAGAGAGAGAAAAAGCGGAAATTTGGCATGTATAGGTTCCTTCCTTCCTTTTGGGGGTTCCGTTCCTAAAGAGTGACAAACGGAATCCTATTAATATGCCTCAGATGTCTGTCTGTCTGACTGACATATTCTAAACGGATGTAAAAAATAAATATGAATCGAGGAAGGGGCGTGCATTTCAGTTTAACTTTTTATCAACCAAATATTGGGTCGGCTGTTTCTGTATGCGAATGTTAAGATATTAAATGACAGCTCGGGGCAATAAAAGGCCATGGCAGGATAAGGGAACATCTTGTGCCTTAATAGCTTTTCCGGCTAATTTTTTTTTGTGATGATGGGCCCTGCTGTTAGTAACACTTATACAAAATTACAGCATTCTCCTCTTCTTACTTTCCAAGAAAAAAAAAATAAGAAAAATCATTTTTCATGAATATTTCCGCTTCTGTAGATTTAATTAATTCGTGCTTTAAACATAGAATACACTTAGCCGAGACGGACAATGTGTCACTATAAAACGCATAACATTCCATACACAGTTTCTTTATTTTAAGGGTTAACATTTTTTTTTTTTTTTTCATACGTTCTGAGAGAGGGACACCTCCAATTTTTTAACACATAATAGACTTTTTGATGGCCTATAACATAAATTAAGTTCAAGCTTCTTCTTCTTCTTGTATGTAGGTAAATGAATCAAGAGCCTATTTACGTTTCACTGCTGGGTAGAGATCTTCTACTATCTAAAGTCCCGCGCCTTCACATTTCAAAACGCTTCAATGTATTTAAATCACCACCAACACTCACTCTCAACACATGTGTGCGTGCTGAGACAGCCATCAACTATGCGTTGAGAGTGTTGGTGGTGCTTTTTAAACAATAATAAAAAAAATGAAGCGTTTTGAAATGTGAAGGCGCGGGACTTTAGATAGTAGAAGATCTCTACAGTCACAGGGCGGACACGGTCTATAAAAGCACGATTTCAAACACAATTCGAATGAAGTGTCAATGTTTGCGTGCGAGGACGTCAGTGTGCGTGCGAGGACGTCTGTACACTTGTAAATGTGTGTGTCTGTGTACTACTACGCGGTCCAATGATTCACTCTCCGTCTCCGGATGAAACAATTAAATGACGGTAAGGACGAGTTGAGCGCGAGTTGCGCGCCGGCTAGATTCAGGCGGGTGATTCCGTGGCCATTCTGTATGTAGTATACTATTAAATATTCTGTGGTACAGGCATCCTCCACTAGAGGGTTTTCGCTTTAGTCTCTACGCGGGGCAATTGTGTATTCGGGACAGTTTCCTCATGATGTTTTTCACCGAAAACCTGGGCTTCTCTGATTTGAACCTCCAGCCAGCCCTCTGCAGAAGATAGTAGGTCAAATCACTAGGCTACCAAGCCTCCCATTTGCTACTATATTCAAAGTCATTTTTCCCTTCAACTTATTTTTTTATTTTTATTAAGAAATATAGTTGAAGGGACAGTTAGGTTTATAACTAACTGTAACGCTATGTAACTATATTGGGTTAACCAATGCATTATGAACTTAATAATAACAAACTTATTTTTTTTTAAATTACAACAATCATCAAAATTACCGAAAAACACTGGACAAATGGGCACCCTATCATCCATCATCTCTCATTACCTTAAGACACTCATATGCATATGTTTCTCCCACTTGTTTAATTATTTCATACGTCTAGGGGTTGCTTTAAGGCCGTTCTTATACCCAGCTCAGCCGTCACTGACACTCGTGCAACGAGTGAAAGAGAAAGCGCCACGCACAGAACGCCCGATTTAGTTAGTATTTAACGCGTTTTAATTTCTATAAAAATAACCTTATAAAACATGGCATTTATAAAGCTGTCAATGTATACATATAATATGGATAATATTTCTGTTATATTTAGTTTTACACTGTTTGATAAAATAAACTGGAGTAAAGTTGGATTAAAGGTCCGAGTTAGAGGTTACTTGGGAATTAAATTGTGTATCGAGCGAAGTTTCGTGAAGCGTGTAACGAAAGCTGTCAATGTAAGGAATGATATAATCAAATATAACATTTGTTTTTTCATATTTTTAACTTTAAACATTTTTTAGAAAAGTATCATCTTACATGAGCAATTTGACGATGCTGGGACAGGGAACGGCCTTAAAATATTATTTCTTATAACACACAATACTGTGCTTTCTATCATGCTCAGGGTAAGTTTAATTAAATAGATGTCTAACTCTGCTATAGATGAAAATCAATTTATACTACAATAGTCTCATCTGGCATCTTTTGTATAATAATATTGTAATTAATTGCTCAGAATAACGTAGACGCCCTAGAGCGAAATTAGGCTGTCTCGAACAGAGATTTGTTGTAAATTACTATTTCGTCTAGTATATCTAATAATTTCTGGTAAATTCATTTCTGACATTTCTGACGTGTAAAAAAGCCCAGATGTGGCCTACTTGCTGAATAAGTAATTTGATTTGATTTGATATATTCATGATTTGAATGTAATTGCTATACGAAGTGGCTTAGTGGTTCGACCTACCGCCTCTCATGCAGAGGGTCGGGAGTTCGATTCCGGCTCGCACCTCTAAGTTTACTTATGTGCGAAATTAAATTTGAATTAACCACTGAGCTTTTCTGTGAAGGAAAACATCGTGAGGAAATCTGCACGCATCTGCGAAGTAGTTCAAATATGTGTGTGAAGTCCCCAATCCGCACTGGGCCCGCGTGGGGATCATAGCCTAAACCCTGTCGTGATGAGAGGAGGCCTGTGCCCAGCAGTGGGACGCAAATAAGCTGTAGTAGTAGTAGTAAATAGCTATATATATACTTACACTTTGTTATTTTATTTGAAACTTACACGATATAAGTTCCTAAGTCTGTTTGTTTTAATATCCACCATAACAGCCAGCCTTAACACATGAGACACTTTTTGAAGTTTTTCTTCCTCGCGATGTTTCCTTTCACCGAAAAACTCAGTAGTAAACCGAAAAATAAAGAAGCTTTATTTTAATGTCTCTAGAATTAGTGTTTTCTGTTTTGTTATATTTATATGATCCGTCTTTGTTTATATTTCATTCGCCGTCTTCAATTAACAACGTTTAATTTCTACTTTGAAAACGTTCTGGAGATTATCGAATTGTATTTTGGAAGGGACACATTAATCAAGCAAATGAACCTTAAAATTTTATAAATATTACCTTGGTAAAGCATTATTGGCTAATACCTAAGTTATTATGATCAGTTTTGTTGGGGTCGATTGAAATCACTTATGATGTCGACTTTCTACTAACGTGAGTGATTACTATGTGAGTTTCCGTGGTAACGCTGCCAAATTTCGTACACCGTTAAATGGTGGCATATATGAACTTCTATTATATTTAGAGTGATGAAATTTGACGGGCGTTGGGCACTATTTTTTGAGCTATAAATCTTTGTTCAGATCCAAGCCGTTCCAGAGATCCATGCGGTGTACGCCAGCTTGACGCTCGGTAGCGGACGCCGTTAACAGGCCTGAAATTTCGAGAAGCTTAAGGTTACTTATTTTTTAACCTAGATATTCCGTAGGGACTATTTGCGTACTATTTATTTACATAATCAGATCCTCGATAACGTTACGGCTATCTATTGACGGTCACAATAATTTGGCACGCAACATCGTAGGGTAGCAGGGGGTTGGTGCTAGCTCGCGTAGATGCTGTAGGCACGGAGATCAGCAGTGGAAGATGAAGTCACGGAGACCCGGTGGCACGGAGACTCGCTGGGCATCCGGATGATGACTAGCTTATTAAGAAATCTAAAACTCGGTGACTGGCCCTAACACTTCCCTAATTAATTAATAATAAGACTTTGCTTGAATTCATGGTATTGTACTCAGAGATCATTACTTTACAAGAGCTATCAAAAGACCAAACAAATTCAACAAGACAATTCTACGCTTAAAAGAAAGAGGAGTTTTGGCCGAAGGCCGTGTTCCGTCGCTTCCGTGGAAGACTGAACAGCGATTCCAGAGTGCGCCTCACGACGAAGAAGCAATCGTGTTAGATTGTAAGATTAATATGTATGTTAGTCATTAAGGTATATGTAATACAATCACAGTCATATCAAAATCAATTGTCCCTGCATAATTTAATTACCTATCTATTCCACTACTAGTAGAGCTCTAGAGCGTCGACCCTACGTCTAATTTGATTACAACTAAATTGGGAGACACCCTTGTGTTATTTGTTATTCGGGCTTTCGTAAGTCTTCGGCAATTATCGGAAAACTTAAATTCTGTCCAATCGACGCCATTTTGAAGTAAATGAAGACTTATTTTATTATTCAAGCTTTTGCCCGCGACCACGTCGTGGACACGGCCGCGGCCTGTAAAAGCACGATTCCGATCACAATTGTGTCAATAGTCTGTGTGCGTGCGAGGACGTCTGTACACTTGTAAATGTGTGTGTACCAGTACGCGGGCCAATGATTCACTCTCCATCTCCGGATGAAACAAATGACGGTAATTGCGAGTTGGGCGCGAGTTGCGCGCCGGGTAGATTCGGGCGGGTGATTCCGTGGCCATTCTGTATGTAGTACTATTAAATATTCTGTGCCACTACGCCTGTAATTTGGTTTGAACTATCCCGTTGGAACTATGCGTTTTTCCGGGGTAAAAAGAAGCATTGTGTCCTTCCTAACTAATTCATGCAATCTTAATAAACTTCATCAAAATCGTTCCAGTGGTGCAGCCGTGAAAGCTTAACAGACAGAGTTTCTTTCGCATTTTTAATATTAGCATGGATTATTATTTTACTACCTTCTCTCGTCCGCGTTTGATTCGGTAAAGCTTTCCCACGGGAACCATGCGTTTTTCCGGGATACAAAGTAGCTTACTTACTCCCATTATCTTCCTCGGTCCAGCCAGCGGTTGAAGCGTGAATAGATAACAGACAGACAGAGTTACTTAGTTACTTATGGATAAAAATGTTTTAAAACGTTGATAAAGATGTGTTTTTAAAACGTATTTTTTTTAGATCGCTTCAGTTTTCAAGTGAGCGCTGAAAAATCACTACGAATTTTCATGTGCTTACATTATTACTTTTTATGAATGCAAACGATTTTGAGCCTTTATTCTCTTTCACAGTGGAACTGAAATGCAATGACAATGTATTTACAAACATTGATAGTAAAGTGGCCATTCACACCACGCTCTGCTTTGAGCAGAGTGTTTTCAATGGCCCTTGCATGAATGGTAGGCTTTATATTTGACTAGCTTCTGCCCGCGACTTCGCCCGCCCGCAAAAAGTAGCCTATGTCATTTCCCGGGACCCCAACTATCGGTTGAAGCGTGAAGAGGTAACAGACAGACAAACAGATAGACAGAGTGACTTTCGCATTTATAATATTAGTATGGATTACTTATTACTAATTACCCGCCGCCCCGACATAATACATACCTACATATGTACGAATACTAACACACCTTCCGTCGCAGTTGGGTAAAAAAAATTGCTGCGAACAAACGATTACAAAATCTATGGAAGTATTTGTTCCTCACGAGAATTATTATTACTAAAAAAAACATTTATTGCCACACACCACGTTTCAAAAATACAACAGGCATTTAGGAAAAATTGGAGCTTACAAGTAATAACACAATTACCTTAAATTATCTTAATACTTATTATACTTACTTGTATTCAGTAATTTTCTCATGTTATTCAATCCATATGCATTATTCATGAAATGAGTTCAGGTCTATAAATCAAGCGAACTCGGTAATGCATCATTTCTGCTCTGGACACAGCAAAATGCAATATATTTTTGGCTCCACCATTGCCGTTTCCACATTATATTTATTAAAATGTATAAGTAGTAAATTTTGTAGTAAAGTCCATACTAGTTGTAAATGTGAATGTCCTACCGTCACTACTAAATACTACCGCCATCACAGGTAATGTTTTACAATTATAATGAGTTTTACATCACCCTTGGCCATAAAGTGGGATTTTCTGCCCGCTACGCGGAGAGAAAATCTCACTTCTTGGCCAAGGCAAGACGTAAAACTGTTGACAAACCACGGGTGGTAATTCGTAAAGCCCCAGATCACATATTTATGGCCCTCACCTTCGGTTCGGGCCACAGAAACCTGCGATCTGGAACATTTACGAATTGACCACCCTAGGTCTGTAATGTACTATTACGACTTACCGCTTACGTTGTAAGCTACTTTTTAGTTTAATTATGTATTAAGTTGTATGGATTATTATTAAGTGATACTCATTTATTATTAGTTTATTACTTATGCTGTATAGCTAATAATAATTTACTGTATGGCCTATAATAATTGTTATGAATAAACTATTTCATTTTACCACAACAGCGTGCCTATTTGCGTCCTACTGCACAGCAGTGTCACTTTGAAATTAGCAGAGTTCGGTTTTATGGATCCGTTTTAGCATAAAATCCATAACATAGAATTCTATGGGTTCAATAAATAGATGGATAAAGAAATTCCCATTCTGCTATCCCAAATTACCACCATAGAACAATATTAACTGCTCGTTCCTAATAAAATAATAATTAGAAACTTTGGAATGGGATCGTAAATAAAACGAACTTTACGGATGTGAAATATTGTGTAATTATCCGTTATTAATTTAAAACTGTTTAACTTTAATTTACGAGTTGCTACGCTGTTTGTTTAATATCTAAAATATGGTTCAACTTTAAACCCACAATGTACGAGATCACGCCACAAACTCCACGACCGGATTATGTAAAGTCGCCGTCAGAATTCTCTGAGCAAATAGTTTTATCATAAATATCTGAACATGCATTCTGACGTCTTGACAATAAGACCAACCAACCACTGCAAGGCTGCTGTTTAAGTTCCTCTGCTGGGCACAAGCCTCCTCCCATGACGAGAGGTTTTGAGCTCTGTAGTACCCACCCCACACCCCCACAGACAATAAGGTCGTGTTCAGATATTTATGATTACCTTGTTCTCTAAATCTAAATCGGTCCAGCGGTTTAAGTGTGCAGTATCCAACAGACAGACAGAGTTAATGTTACTGCAGCTTTTTAAAATATTGTTCTATTTCTGCGACAAAATAAATTGCCTTGAAAATACAATCCTCAATATTAGGAAACAAGTTTCTCACGTCAAACATTCCGAGAAGAGTTCGGAAACAAATTCCCGTGTCAGTTGACTCAGTTTAAATAAAAATTTCTTTGAAACGAAATACATATTGCATTGCAGCATTTGCAGCGGAACATTGACTGGTGCTAGAAAATTCTATTGTTCTGTTTTATCAGAGACAATGTAATTATATATAAAATACTGTCAATCTCCTTACATTACAGCATACATCGGAAATAGCCAAGGAGCTTTAAATTTTCATACTTCGCCTGTACAGCGCCATCTAGATGTTGCTCGTGGAGTTCAAATTTGTATGCAGGCTACCTAGGCAGCGACATCTATTATCGCATTTAACACTTATTTCGGGCGTACACTGATTTGTTTGAAGGTTCTCATTCTATGTTACCTATCTTATTTCTTCTATGGTTTTATATTTTAAACTTCCACCAATTTTCATTCCCTTACAATTTTCCTGGTAAGAATAGTGGGTAAATGAGCACACAGGTCACCTGATGGTAACTGGTCACTGTGGCCCATGGATATAAGGTGTCATGAGATTTGTAATGCATTGCCAACCCTGAGGACGAAATAATGAATATCTTGCCACATTCACACAGTAACCTAGCCCCAAACCAAGCAAAGCTTGTACTATGGGTGCTAGACAATGATATAAATACTTTTACATATACATATAAATATTAAACATCCATGATTCGGGTACAAACATTCGTGCTCGTCACACAAAGTTTGCCCCGAGCGGGATTCGAACCCGCGACCGTCAGAACAGAAAGCTGCATCACTGAACCCTTCATATAAGCGAGTCCGACTCGCTCGTGGTCGATTTTTTGGAGGTTTCAATAGGTGCCTATGAGTAGTATTAGGTAGGTAAATATGATTTTAGAACACTAAATGAACACTATACCGGTATAAGCGAGCCAACGAATGAATTAATCCCTAGTGCGCTGTGCATTATTCTGGTGCCATAAAGTGCTGCATTGCACGCATTATGATCACGAATACTGCATTCTCTGGAACGATGTGCGCGTTTTAGTTAATTACCAGAATATTTTCTAGAACGTTGTAGTTAACATGCCTTTTTAGTAGCTAAAAATTCAAGCTTCTAGCTTCATCCACATTGAGGCTACTGAGGTTATAGAATATAATAACTCGATTTTTGATAAAACTAATATAACCGACCGCAAACAATTTTTTGATGTCACATTATATATTTTTGTAATCCGTTCATTAAACCCTTATAGGCTTTGACAAGAAAAAACGTTTTTTCGAAACGTTTTAGTGCCTCTAAAAGTCAGCCATTTTGTTTTTTGCAATTTTGACATACCCAGTGTCACTCTCACAATTAAGATGAATCTAACGACACATCGCATGCTAAAATCCATCAAGCCATTTAGGCTACAGAGCGTGAAAAAAAAATATACACACATACATACATACTTACTTACATACATACACTCGAAAAACATAACCCTCCTTCTAGCGCAGTCGGGTAAAAAGAGGAAAGGCCTCGAGAAAAGGGCTTGTCTTTTATAGTCATAATAATTTATGGCATTACTAGTTGTCCCGGTGAACTTCGTATCACCACGGATTACTTCTTTTTTTTAGCTGTTCCTTTCGACTTTCCCCATTTTTTTCCTATCTTAACCTTCCCTGAATCACGGGGAATAAAACAAGAAAAGAATCAGCCAAATCTGTCCAGCGGTTCTCGAGCCTTGGCCAGACTAAACAAACAGTAATTAATTTTTATATATACATATAAGAGATGTAGTTTACATGATATATTAAAACTATTATTTGCATGCTGAGTTTACCTCTAAGTAATTGTTACACTGTTCCTTTAAACCTATGCATGTAATATTTTTAGTATTGG
Source organism: Aethes cnicana (assembly GCA_963971205.1). Lineage (NCBI taxonomy): Eukaryota > Metazoa > Arthropoda > Insecta > Lepidoptera > Tortricidae > Aethes > Aethes cnicana. The sequence goes on along the minus strand of OZ020295.1, from coordinate 6,949,165 downwards.
TGTAAACAATTGTTGGTGAACCTTAAAATAAATAAATAAATAAAATAAATTATATAATATTTTCTTTGGTACTTGACAATAGCTACCAGTGGCGGCGCGTGAAATTTTTCGTAGGTAAAGCCGGAGCAAAAAAGAAAGTCATTCCTAATCGTCGTTTCTTTGTCTAAATTTTAATATCACAAATACTACGCCACTTAAGCCACTTTGACGTTCCTTTACTAGCCGATACTACGATACGAACATAAATATAGGTACCTACTTGGAAACGAAAAGAAAACCAAACAAAAGTTCCAATCAAAACCCAAAGCAAAATCCTAAAAATACGGTATAGGTGCCTGCCTACTTAAGCACCTATCACATTTTGAAATTAGGTAATACCCAAATACAAAGCTAAACCTTTCACAAATAAAACACGTTTCGATCAGTTCATATTGTACCTTTTTACGAAAATCAAGCGATTCCAAAAAAAAAACTAACCTTTAAGAATTATACTTCTGACCTCAAATCACTTCCACATTTATTACTCGTACACCATTTTATTGAATTTCACTGTTACGCTTATTTAAATCTCGAACTTGCCTTGTGCATAATTCTATTTGACACAACTTAAAACTTTCATATTTCACAACAAAACATTGAGAGCTGAGCAGAGGCATCAGCTGTTTGACAGCACGGTTATATCTAGGCTGCGTTCCGAATCGCGCTCAGAGCGCTCACCAGCACTCTGCATCCTTTTTCCTCTTGAAAGTCGACTCCTAAGAGGAAAAAGGATGCAAGGTGCTGTGAGTGCTCTGAGCGCGATTCGGAACGCAGCCCTAGGCGCGAATCACGCGATTGAGACGCGGCGCTGTTTTGAATAAGAACAAATCGTGTCATTTAAAAAAGAACTGTATTATAGTGCAATAATGGTCAAAATCGAAATTTAGTGAAACTAAAATCTATTCGAAAATAACAAAAATTGTCTAGGACAAGCCCGAATATTACGATGGACCACGGGTTATTTTTTCGCGCGCACACATTGACATTTTTGCGTGCATGTTTTTAATACGCATTAGCGTTTGTTTCAAGCGTGTGTGCGCAGGACAACTCGGTTTGCTTCCGATGCACCACGAACTTCTTCGCGCGCGTTTGATAGTGTGCGTGATTATGTGTAGTAGTTATAGGTTGAATAAATGTTACGTAGCGTTTTGTTAGTGCGTTGCGTTAGAAGTATAAAGGGTTATTATCGAGATGCGTTTTGGTAGTGCTTGAATATTTTCCGTAGGTAAACCCGAGAGGAATCGGAATGTATGGACGCTCCGCCACTGATAGCTACAAAATGTTTAGAATAGTAGGTACCTAGATATAGTATATGTAAACTAAAATGGCGACAATGCACTTAAAACCATCTGCAACATCTTTCGTTTATTGCTATCTTCAAGCATGCAGGGTTGTAAAACGATAACGCAGGTTTGTCGAGAGAGCTCACTGTGAACAAACACGTGATACACTTAAGCACATCCATGATACTCCATACAAATTGAACGTAATCTGCACACTAAAATATTATCTTGTACAAATACGTGCGCGTGTGTGCGAGAGTGCACGTTCCGACCGATTTTGCTATGGTCGCACACGTTCGCCGCGGGCGGGGTGAGGTAACTTGTGTTGGTGCGGGGCGGAGCGTGTCGCTACTATAGTTACAATCGAGGATAAAATTGTATTTCTAGGTACACAAATAGCACATAAAAAGCACATTATTAGGCAACTTTTTATACCTATTCTAATTAGTGAATGTCGGGGTGTACCACGGGGCACCTTACGTCGTATCTATTAGATATACTGTGGATTCAGTCAGTTTTATTGCGTCTCTGCTATTTGGTCCTTTCATACTAGTTGTAAAATCCGACGTTACTGCATTTTCGCCATTCTAATTCGCATAGGTACACTATACTATGAAGATATTTGGTTAAAAATCGATACGCTACCGAAACATCACACGGTTACACGAAAACCCCTTGGGAAATTTAGCTGAGTATCTACAACTGTTTTAATACTTCAGACGGTGTTTATACAAAATTAAATATGAGGATGCGACGCTCATATGTATTTTAGACTCTATTACTGACAACTTCAAGTCTGGTTTGGAAGAACCGTCAGTAAATATATGAGCTGTTTTAAAACTAACATCGTTCAAAAATGTGGTTACTGAACTAGATTTTATTATTACCAACTATATACTTAGTTTAGGTTTTTAGGTTATTTTTTAGCTTAATGCTATTTCTGTAAATTTAAATGCTATTTGTAGTTTATATTTATTTTTTTAACTTGTTCTTTTCTGAATAAACTACTATAGATAATTTTTTACTATATAGTGCCGGTCAGTCTCGAAAAACTATTGAAATATTTAATTACTTTCTTTTTCCCGCGGACAGCACTAAAGTGTCAATATCATAGTTCAATCATAAATGTAGTTAACGTCACTGAACCATTGAGCGGGCAGCTTTCTCGCTCAATGCTTGAGCATCGCCATTCAACGGGGAAATGCTGCCAGCATCTTCAGTCTGAACCATTGAGCGGGCAGCTTTCTCGCTCAATGCTTGAGCATCGCCATTCAACGGGGAAATGCTGCCAGCATCTTCAGTCTGAACCATTGAGCGGGCAGCTTTCTCGCTCAATGCTTGAGCATCGCCATTCAACGGGGAAATGCTGCCAGCATCTTCAGTCTGAACCATTGAGCGGGCAGCTTTCTCGCTCAATGCTTGAGCATCGCCATTCAACGGGGAAATGCTGCCAGCATCTTCAGTCTGAACCATTGAGCGGGCAGCTTTCTCGCTCAATGCTTGAGCATCGCCATTCAACGGGGAAATGCTGCCAGCATCTTCAGTCTGAACCATTGAGCGGGCAGCTTTCTCGCTCAATGCTTGAGCATCGCCATTCAACGGGGAAATGCTGCCAGCATCTTCAGTCTGAACCATTGAGCGGGCAGCTTTCTCGCTCAATGCTTGAGCATCGCCATTCAACGGGGAAATGCTGCCAGCATCTTCAGTCTGAACCATTGAGCGGGCAGCTTTCTCGCTCAATGCTTGAGCATCGCCATTCAACGGGGAAATGCTGCCAGCATCTTCAGTCTGAACCATTGAGCGGGCAGCTTTCTCGCTCAATGCTTGAGCATCGCCATTCAACGGGGAAATGCTGCCAGCATCTTCAGTCTGAACCATTGAGCGGGCAGCTTTCTCGCTCAATGCTTGAGCATCGCCATTCAACGGGGAAATGCTGCCAGCATCTTCAGTCTGAACCATTGAGCGGGCAGCTTTCTCGCTCAATGCTTGAGCATCGCCATTCAACTGGGAAATGCTGCCAGCATCTTCAGTCTGAACCATTGAGCGGGCAGCTTTCTCGCTCAATGCTTGAGCATCGCCATTCAACGGGGAAATGCTGCCAGCATCTTCAGTCTGAACCATTGAGCGGGCAGCTTTCTCGCTCAATGCTTGAGCATCGGCATTCAACGGGGAAATGCTGCCAGCATCTTCAGTCTGAACCATTGAGCGGGCAGCTTTCTCGCTCAATGCTTGAGCATCGCCATTCAACGGGGAAATGCTGCCAGCATCTTCAGTCTGAACCATTGAGCGGGCAGCTTTCTCGCTCAATGCTTGAGCATCGGCATTCAACGGGGAAATGCTGCCAGCATCTTCAGTCTGAACCATTGAGCGGGCAACTTTCTCGCTCAATGCTTGAGCATCGCCATTCAACGGGGAAATGCTGCCAGCATCTTCAGTCTGAACCATTGAGCGGGCAGCTTTCTCGCTCAATGCTTGAGCATCGCCATTCAACGGGGAAATGCTGCCAGCATCTTCAGTCTGAACCATTGAGCGGGCAGCTTTCTCGCTCAATGCTTGAGCATCGCCATTCAACGGGGAAATGCTGCCAGCATCTTCAGTAAGTTTTTACAACGCTTTTATTAGGTCGTCTCAACTAACAACACTTTGTAAGGAATCTTGCAAGGTGAATTTTAACCTAGTTCTAACTATCGTATCATGATGAAACTTGGCAGGTATATGTAACTTGGATGACGATGCCATAATATGGCACCACCGAGCTGATCTGATGATGGAGCTTGGAGGTGGGCATGGAAAAGTCAAAGCGTTGTTTTAGTTTTCAAACTATAAATTTTTAGATTTATTTAATTGTTGACGTAGGCCACAAAACCGCCAAGCTTAAGTGGGACAGAGCCGGACACGTTTGTCGTATGCACCCAGAAAGGTGGGCTCATATTACTACGCAGTGGGTGCCACAGGACGCTCAGCGACGGCGAGGCAGGCCCAGGCGGAGGTGGCGGGACGACCTGGACACGTTCAACAACAACTGGCCTACAATGGTCGAGGATAGACGGAGTTGGAAGGTCACGGGAGAGGCCTTTGCCCAGCAGTGGAACATTTAAATAGGCTAGAAAAAAAATGTTGCAATTATTTTCAGTACATAGTTTTAATTAGAAAGAACTGCCAATAAAGAAATAAGCTGGTGTAAAATTCGCTCGTACACGTAGGTACAGTACGACACAACTTGAAGGCGCGTGGCGAAGCACTTCAGCCGTTGATGCAGGGTCCATAATTGCTTAATCCACGCGCCCTCTAAGTTGTGTAAACCTGTACCTACAGGAAAAACGTGCAAAGGGAAAGCCGCGTAAAGAAACTTTGCGCAAAGTTTTCGAACTAGACCAACAAGCTTCCCTCGGATACGGTACTTATTTCTTTTTACTTAACTACATAGTTTGCGTTAAGGTGCTGACAATACCTAAATTGACTTTATTTTAACAGTATTTAAACGAAAACTATTTGATTTTGTAAGACGAGTAAAATCATAATAATATCTTAATTATAAGGATCTGTCCTATTTGTGTACATCAAAGGTTGACTGGAAGAAATTCTTTAGAGGGTGTTCCTTTGTACATTGTTATTATTTCTGATTTTTGTGTGTGTATTAATTTCGTGGTGTACAATAAAGTGTTATTTACTTATTTAAAATATATTATGTTAATATTCAGTATACACTTAAAAAACTTGCCATTTCGTAAAAAGTTTCGGTTAGATGAAAAAAAATCGTGAAGTTACGTCTTCTAATCCTATTTAAACGGTTTATTTTTTCAACGCAGATTTTTTTTCTATAATTAAATACACTATTCCGTCATACTCATACCAAAAAATTTGCTAATTTCTATTGATCATGCAATGAGGGATTTTTTAAATCTACATTTTTCCGAATTTACACGTAGGTATATCACCCACATGCCGCGGTCGTGCTTCTCGCTCCCTCCAATGCAAACAAACAGACATTCTCCACTGAGACTACCTCGATTGCTCAAGGTCATCAGCTCTTGTCAGCGTCTTAAATTGCTGATCGATTTCGATGCAATTTGTAACTTGAGAAAGTTGTCACTTTCTGATGAGGTTGTTAGTTTCTGCCCGCGACTTCGAACGTGTGGAATTCTGTTATTGCGTTCCTGCGGAAACTAATACATTTTTTTTCCAGGATAAAAAGTTGCCTATATCCTTCCCCGGGACTCGGAACTATTTCCATACTTCATCCGAACCGGTCCAGCGGTTTAAGCGTGAAGAAGTATCAGACAAACAGATAGGCAGAAAAACATACGCATTACAGCATTGTGGTTATCAGATACAATGTCATCATCATCATCATCATCATCATTTCAGCCGAAATACATCCACTGCTGGACATAGGCCTCCCCCAAGGCTCGCCACTCAGACCGGTCCTGTGCTACTTGCTTGCACCGGTTTCCCGCGACCTTCACGAGGTCGTCGCTCCATCTTGTTGGAGGCCTACCGACAGCTCGTCTCCCGGTTCGCGGGCGCCACTCGAGAACTTTCCGGCCCCATCGGCCATCAGTCCTGCGAGCAATGTGCCCCGCCCACAATACAATACAATATAGGGATATTAAATTAATTTAGAATTCTGTTGATACAACTTTATAGTTAAGGTAAACTCTAGTGAAATTAGCTACTCTGCAGTATACAAACTAATCACTTACCATCGCAATATGAAACTTCTAAAATGTTCATGCTCAGAGTAAATCACTAAGTTACTTAACCTTTGTTGCCAGCGTCCCTAGTTTCCATACAATATTGACTACCCAAGAAGGCGCCGGGCACTCAAAGCGTTGACCTAAGTAAACATCCCATCAGTGAGCTCAAATGGCTAAGTAATTGGTTAAGCTCTTTCCATGAACTTTAAAGTTTTATACCACGAGCGTAAAATTTACATTCTGAAGTAGTTTTAGTTTGGAAAAGTACTTCTTAAATGAATTTCCTTATAGCAGATTTTATTATTTTAGTAGGTAAGTACATTAGCGCACAGTAGATCCTTAAATCGATTGATCAATTTGATTAATTATCTCTAGAAAAATCTATACTAATAACAAGTCCGTAGAAAAAGTCGCGTCTGTAACTTGAAACTTAAAATAATTTTGATAGTTTAGTCTAGACTAAATAAATGGTACCTACTGAACACAAAAAAACAATTTTAAGAAAGAAAAAAAAACTGTATATGTAATTTGATGTAGAGATCTTCTACTATCTAAAGTCCCGCGCCTTCACATTTCAAAACGCTACAATTTTTTCATGATTATTTACAAAGCACCACCAACACTTTCAACGCATATTTGACGGCCCCCTCAGCACGCACACATGTGTTGAGAGTGTTGGTGGTGCTTTTTAAATACATTGAAGCGTTTTGAAATGTGAAGGCGCAGGACTTTATATAGTAGATCTCTAATGTAGGTATGCAGGCATCTGCGAAGTAATTCAAACATGTGTGTGAATTGTATGACCGATTGTAAGTAAGTAAGTAAGTAACACTTTATTGTACAGAAAAAAAAAAACACAAATACAATTATCAATACAGAGAAGAGACACATGTAGGTACAAAGGCGAGCTTATCCCTACAAGGAATTTCTTCCAGCTAACCTTTGAGTAGTGGAGGGACACATGTTCACGAGTAGACAAATAAGTATGTACAGAAAAATAAAGGAGAATCTAAATATACTTATTTATATTATATTATAAAATACATAAACTAAACTATATATATATATAAGTAATATATTTAGGAATTCGAGTCGAGCCAAAACTTCTTTAAATGAGCTTTTAGTGACGCCACCGTCTGCAGTTGTCGAAACTCTGCTGGCAACTGGTTCCACAATCCGATTGTATGGTTTATTAGGTAGACATTAGGTTCCCTGTATAATTTCCTTGTCCAATTTCGCACCATTATTACGTGAGTCGTGTATCAGCGCGATACAATCAATATGGTGCGCGGATTTACCAATAATAAACTCTATGTCGAAGGCCTAAGTGCTACGCCGCACGCCGTGTTAATTTTGTCGCGAACGAGCAATATAGCTGACCAAGTGCTTAGAACCGAAACGTCGTTATTTCAAATACTGTACATGGTTGATACGACGTTTGTTAAAATCTATCAAAACAAGCTAAGCAATGGTGCTCTAGTGGTTAGAATTTATTACGATGGATTATCCGCTGCTAATGGGATTCTATTTATCTTTTTAATCCTTATTCACTGTTTTATGGCAGAATAGTTTCATGATTTTCTGTAATTTTTTTTGTTCAAATTTGCTAAAAACTTTTTTTTAACGTTAATAACTAGGTAATTTTAGATATTGTCTCCTATCTCATTTCGTTCTAAATAGATTTCAAACCATTACGAATTATTACATATTACTGTAATAAAATCACCCATGTAAACCTACCCTTATTTAATTTCGAAATGACAAATAAATCCATTTCTCTTGAAATAGTCAAATATGTCAATAACACTAGACCCGGCTTTTAACTATGTTTACCCCAAACCAATAAAAGTGGCAATAAATTAAAGATCCATAGCAATTGAGGATTAATTGTCCCCAAAATCATCCCCAACGTTGTCACCCTATCGACCGAACAAAACTAATAACATTACAACAAAGTAAAATTCAATGGAAGCGCCGCTTCCTGTCTTTTAAAACCATTAAATGTTGCACGAAGCATCTGGCAAAGTATTTTACTAAGTAATCAAGTACCCTACTTGGCTTAGCAAACAAAAGGAGGTACCTACCTGTGTCTTAAGTAAGTATCTATTAAATACATAAATAACACATATTTATGAGAAAAATCCGCAGAAAGTGTTGCATAGCAGCTTTGAACGCGTCAAAACTGTTCTAATATATAAAAAAAAAATTAAAAAGATACCTGACGGTATAATACACACGGACAAGTTTTACTAACTAACATTAGATTAAAAGCAAAATGTTGCAGCGTTTCAAAATGTGTTTGTGTTCTTATTTCTCAAATGAGAGATATAGCAATTTTTTTCTATTCAGAAAACCAGCGCTACCTGAATCTAAATTCAATTCCGACTGTAAAGTCATAAACTATACCAACATACTGTAATTTTTGAACCCCAACTCTGTGTTACAAAATTTAAATCGGAATTATGTTCCGTTTTGTCCGGCGCTTCTAACAGTCTTTACTTAGTGACACCACCCTAACGGCTGCGGGCAGAAATGTCCATTTATCCCGTCAGCCGTAATTAAGTGTGGTCACTGACAATGCGGGGGGTTATTATAGATTTACTAAAAGCCAGGCTTAATTGAAATTTCGTGGTCACCTCATTTCATTATGTCGCTCACTAATGATGTAACGGATTATGGGACGTACTTTTATGGGAATAGCGTCATTTTTCACACGTTGACTTACAAGTGAATTTATGAGATAAAAGTAATGGCTGGTAAATAAAGATAGTAGCCAATGCCCGCGAATTTGTCCGTGTTGAATTTCATATTATACACCCACCCTGGTCATTCCCTTAAAGGATGATTTACTCTCTCTAAAATGAACTTAATGAATTTTATTTGCAGATTTATATCGACCATCAACACCATAAGTTATTTTCAAAAAAAGTGTACTTTAACGAGGGTGCCACGTGGTGCTCCAAAAATACCCATAAATGACAATAAACATGCCTTCCGTTCATTGAAATGGAAACGACATTTATCCCCCTTGGGAGATATATTTCTATTTCCGACTCCTAATTGGTTTACGTCCTTCGCTAGGTGTGAAATAGTTTGATTAGTTTTGGAGTTTAATCAAAATTGTTGATTTCGCAAGTTTTAGAGGAGCACATAGATAAGTGGACAGAAACAGAGTCAAAATTATCTGAACATAGTTTGAACTTTTTGACTTTGCCTGGTTCTATTATTTATGACCACCATGTCATGCATGATCATACGTAGGTAAGTATATATATGTGTAACTAACTTCTGCCCACGACTTCGTCCGTGTGGAATTCGGTTATAGAGTTCCCCGGGAATTGAGCGTTAAACTATAACAAATTATATACCGAAAACCTTCCTCTTGAAACACTCTATCTATTAAAAAAACCACATCAAAATCCCTTTTAAAGATCTAAGCATACATAGGGACAAACAACGGAAAGCGACTTTGTTTTATACTATGTAGTGATTACGAGAATGCTTTCTTTGCAAAAAAATAATATTAATGATTTTTTATGTGTTTGTTTCAGGTAAGTCGATGGGCGTCACCGTGATCACATTGTATAAGCGATTACCTACATCAAGTAAACATGCACCACAAAAAACAATTTAAGTCCCACTGCTGGGCACAGGCCTCCTCTCATCACGAGAGGAGGCCCCCATATAGTCCCCAGGCGGGCCCAGTGCGGATTGGGGACTTCACACACACCCTTGAATTATTTCGCAGACGCGTGCAGGTTTCCTCACGATGTTTTCCTTATAAATAGGGATGACGACAGGGTGAAGAAATCTAAATTCTAATTAGTCCGTCAGTCAGGTAATAAAAAAATATTAGACACGTATTTTTTGTTTTATCAAATTAACAAAGAATGACTAAGTTAAAACGCATTAAAGTTGGAGAGTGGGGGCTAACTACGTCACCGTTAGGTATAAATCGTACTTACCTAACCGTGACGTCACGCGACATTTCTACTCAATGTATCTCCGTATAAGTTTGATTACGTGAAAAAGGAAAAAAATACGTGTCCAATACTTTTCAATCTTCCTGATAGACTAAGGAAAAAAAAGTTGTCGTCATCCCTATTATTTCATTGGTGCTAGACGGATTCGAACCCGTAAGTATAGTATGTATTGTGAATTAAATCCAAATTAGGTAATATCCTAATATCCACAGGGTGTGCCAAAGTAATCAAATAATCCCATAATTCTATACCGGTCTCCAATTTACGGTTTACCGATCATACCGTTCATACCGCATTTTCAATGAATATAATATCTTAATTGGTTTACAGTACCTGCTTCGGGATAACGATATTTTAACGAGGATAACCTTTACTTCAATTATATTAAGGGTGATAACGTTATTCAGCTGCTCGCGTGCGCAAAAATGGCGCTATGACTTTTGAACATAGAACATATAATTGGCAACCGTAGTTGCCAAAAGCAAGCAAAAATGGCGCTATGACTTTGAACATAGAACATAGCATTGGCAACCGTAGTTGCCAAAAGCAAGTGAGTGGTTAGCAAATGTATTAACTTTTACCTTTTTAACCGGCAAAGCTAAAAGAAGAGTTATGATTTTAGCACTCTGTGTATGTTTGTAGGTATATGTGTTCCACTTTATCGCTTAGTCTGCTAACCAAAATTCGACGAAATAGGTGTGATTCGTTAAATTAATGTACAAGTGACATAGACATATAGACATAGACAAAAAATAAAAACATTCAAATTTTACTTAAGTCGATTTTTAGTTTTTAAGTTTATCACCTGTGTGTGATGCTGTAAAGGAAATCTATTTGTGGGAACGCCTGTTCTTTGATGCTGGTTTCCATATCCTGGCGGTGCTGGTTATGTAACCCACTTTGGTATCTACTGGCGGAATGCAAAGCGCTGATGATATTCGAGATTGGCTATAGATAGCTGTCAACCATGTAACGAACGTCACGGCGTGACTTGTCATTGGTAATTGAAAGAGAACAGTTCAGGAGAAGATCCTATCTATGGAGTGTGGAATGTGTCTTGATAAGGAGCGCAATCTTATATGGCGAAACAGTTGAAAACGTGTCCAGCGGATTTGATAAGCAACAAAACAAAACACACTCTCCTCACAACCGTACCGTTTTCGCTGCGTTTTCGCCTCAGCAGCGCAATCTGAAGGCGCTGCTGCTGACTATCCGCCTAGATGGCTTGACACTTCTGGCGACCGCAGCGCTCCCAATCTACCCGATTTGGTCTCCACTTTTGGGACTATAAAGATTGCGCTCCTTTACTTCAACCCTTCATAACTCCAGTGCAGGCAGATCGCCTCATGAATGCCATACAATCTCCCCAGCCTATTCCCAGCACGCCCATAGAAGCTACGATGAAAGGCTCCTAATTTCTAATCTATTAATCTATTTTTAATATCGATTAGTCGTTTTCAAATAGCGAGAGGAGCATTAGTAGTCAAAACTATCGTTAACACTTCAACTAGGTACGAGTAAATATAACTTCTACACTTTAAACTTCAGCAGTTATAATATATGCATAAGCTACGACCATTTGCAAAGGATATAGTACGTTTCTGACATAAAACACAAGTAGTTCATAGCAAAGTTGGAAGTGCGCTGTCGCAGCTTCATAATGTACTGCACTTTGTACAAAGAGTTTATTGAAGTTTCAAACGAACACGAGATCTGAGAGAAGTTCTTTGAAGGTCGTCTTGAAAAGTTTAGTCAGTGTAGGTAATGGAACACTTCCATAATGAGGATTCAGTAATTATAAGGGGGTCCGCTTTTTTTGGCATTTGGCTACGGAACCCTGAAACAGTGCTTGAAAACGTGCTTTCTAATTTATTTATTACAAACCAAAGCTGCCGCGGAGATCTATTTTCTAATTTACAGCAATGATTTTGTATTTTTTCATCCCATATTTTCCCGTGCAAAAACATTCACGTTTAGATACCCTTCAGTACTGAATTCGTGAAACTCTCAACCGGATTTAACCAGAATAATCCGGCCCGATCCGGTTTTCAATAACCAATCCCACATTCCGCTGTAGCGCGGGCGAAACCGCAGAACAAATTGCTTATTGGAGTTACTGTCCTAGGGACACGCTTGGCTCACTGAACTGAAAAGAATTTGATAGTAGTCGACGTGTTACGCGTAAAGGATATTGAAGATAAATAAAAGCTAACCAAAGATGGCAGGATATAAGCTTGAAGGAACGCAGAAAGAATAAAGTAATCCATACTAATATTATAAATGCGAAAGCAACTCTATCTGTCTGTCTATAAGAAGAAAAAGAAGAAGAAAGACATGTATTTTCTGCACAGAAGATACAATTTATAGCACAATAGGGATGACGACAACTTTTTTTTCCTTAGTCTATCAGGATGATTATTGAAAAGTATTGGACACATATTTTTTTCTTTTTTTACGTAATCAAATTTATACGAAGATATATTGAGTTGAAATTTCGCGTGACGTCACGGTTAGGTACGCTTTATACCTAACGGTGACGTAGTTAGCCCCCACTCTCCAACTTTCCAGGGAAACGCGATCACCGAATAACGCGCGCACAAAATCGCGGGCAGAAGCTAGAGAACACATAAGTATAGAAACTAGGTCAGGCCTAGATCATCTAATCATGATAGTACCTACATTAGAGCAAAACCGCGGGAGTAACATAACATAACATTACGCGCAGGCAGTGGTCCAGTGGTTACCGCAAATATTGAGTTTCACAGATTACATAAACATTCATTCTACTGTTTACGTTTAAATAATGTTTACTACTGTTTTATTACTCGATTGCGCCAGAAAGAGGGTTATGTTTTTCGAGTGTATCGTATTTTACTAATATAATAAAGCTGAAAGTTTGTGTGTTTGGATGTTTAGATGTTTGGATGTTTGTTGCTAATCACGCTAAAACGGCTCAAACAATTTGCTTGAAATTTGGCAAACAGATAATTTGTAACCTGGAATAAGCTATAGGCTACATATTATCCCAGAAATCCCGGGAAATCCTAGAAAAAATCCGGAAACTCATTAGAGGGATCCCGGAATAGGACTTTGTATTTTTTTTATTCTGGTTCTGCCAGGGACTTTGTTTAGCGTTCCCACGGGAACTATGCGTTTTTTCGGGATGAGAAGTAGCCTTCCCCGGGCCTCTAACAATCTCCATACCAAATAGAGGTGAGCAATACAAGAGTTACTTTCGCATTTATAATATCAGGTAGTTGCAATGTTATAAAATCGACTACTACTACTACTACTACAGCCTATTTCGTCCCACTGCTGGGCACAGGCCTCCTCTCATCACGAGAGGGTTTGGGCTATATTCCCCACGCGGGCCCAGTTGGGGACTTCACACACATCTTTGAATTACTTCGCAGATGCGTGCAGGTTTCCTCACGATGTTTTCCTTCACCGAAAAGCACAGTGGTTAATTCAAATTGAATTTCGCACATAAGTAAACTTAGAGGTGCGAGCCGGAATCGAAACCCCGACCCTCTGCATGTCCTAAGGTAGGTCGAACCATTAAAATCGACATAAGGTCCAATTTGATTTTGACCGCCACGTTATTTCTGTAATTAAAGCTTACATTCAATATATCACGCTAAATAAATTGTGACATGTACTAAAACTCAATTTATATTTCTACTAAAGCTGCTGATGCAACTAACCCATTTTAATTGTCACACAGTATTAATTAATGCCGCAGCAAGTAACCTATCTTAATACCTAACTAATTTGTCTCGAATTTGACAGGAATATGATTCCAATTATAATTATGTTAATATTAGGTCCTTACATATGAAATTGGCGTTTCATATGGCAGAAATGAAAACGATTTTTTTTTATGAAACTATTTTTTTATTTAGTCAAAGTATGTACCATGGCTATCTATGCACTTTTGCCATCTCGAAGGTAGTTCATTGATTCCTTTACTAAAAAAAGTGTGTGAGCGAGAATCAATAAAATCTTTGAAGGCCGTTTGGACAGCCTCGTGAGAATTGAATTTTTTTCCTTGCATGAAGTTGTCCAAATTCCGAAAAAAATGGTAATCAGTTGGAGCAAGGTCCGGGGAGTATGGTGGGTGTCGAAGACATTCCAGTCGCAGCTCCCGTAGTTTTGCGGCCGTCAAACGTGCCGTATGTGGTCGAGCGTTGTCCTGAAGCAGCAGTGGGCTAGATCGATTGACCAGTCTGGGTTGTTTAATGGCTAGCTTTTCCATCATCGTTTGCAATTGTTGACAATACACATCAGCCGTGATTGTTTGCCCAGATCTTAAGAAACTGTAATGGATGACACCGGCACTAGTCCACCAGACACTTACCAGTACCTTTTTCTGAGTCAACTTTCGTTTCGGGCAGAATTTGGCTGGTTCACCTGGGTTCAACCATTGTGAAGAACGTTTCCGGTTGTCGTACAAGATCCATTTTTCATCACAAGTAACGATACGATTCAAAATGCCTTCATTATTGTGCCGGTTGAGAAGTGAAACGCAACACTCGACGCGTGTTTCTTTGTTTGCGTCGCTCAATTCATGCGGTACCCATTTTTCAAGTTTTTTCACTTTTCCAATTTGTTTCAAGTGAATCAAAATGATTTTATCACTCACACCGAAGCCTGCCGCTAACTCTGACGTGGTTTGCGATGGATCTGCTTCCACAATTGCTTTTAATTCTTCGTTATCAACTTGTGTCTCCGGCCGTCCACGAGGCTTGTTCTGTAGGTCAAAATTTCCAGAACGGAAACGTTGGAACCAATAACGTACCGTATTTTCTTTTGCAGTAGCTTCCCCATACGCATTGTTAATCCTACGAGCCGTTTCTGCAGCACTAGTGCCGAGGTGAAACTCATATTCGTAAATATAGCGATATTTTAAGTTCTCCATATTGTGAACAGAACGATGTGAAAGAAAAACAAATGACGCGATAACAAATAAATTTCGTAATTCGAACACAGAAATACATGGTCTTAAATTTGAAATAAATTTGAATTTGGAATTCCTAGCCGAACGCCACATATTTTGAATCAAAGTTGCCAGTTCGCCAAACGCCAATTTCATATGTAAGGACCTAATATAACACACGATGTGTTGACAGTTCTAATATCGTATGTCAGTCGTCAAATTTGTCAGAGTAGTGTGACATTACATAATTATTGAACGAGAATACGATCTTGGCTTGGAATTAGCAGTATTACCATTAATCTATTATAGGTAAGGATTCACAATCAGCCGGAGAAAAATGGCCCCGTCAAAACGAGTGCCCGAACAGCTAGGGCACCCGTTTGGCCTTCGTTATAAAGAGGCGTTAGCATATTAGATAGAACGTATTTTCTAATGTCAGTTTTTCCATATATTTTGACATATTCTGTTAGGCACTGTTCGTGTTATTACCTACTTATTATAGGTCAATGAGTATTAAATATGTTTGACATAGTTTTATATTTCATATAAGTACAGTAAACCAATTTTCGAGTAGAAAAACTAACAATATACTTCATCGCGCTGGTAAAAAAAAACATATTAGGTATTATTTAAAAAGTTTTATAGTACGGAAACTAGTTAAGTTTTTAACATACATAGTTTACTTTGTAAATCAAGTAACAAGGTAAGTAATCACTTAATAAATGAAGTGATTACTTACCTTGTTACTTTACCGACTTGCCGCTTGCCGCTCCCCTGTTATTTACGGGTGTATAAGAAGTACTAACAAACTATTACGTTATAAAACGATTTCAAAGAATTACATGAAAATTGCTCTTAAATTATGAATTATAAAAGTGCCTCTTAGCATACCAAGTTATAAACAGGTTTAAAAGAACATTGTATTTGAATTCGTTATTATGTTGCATTTATTAAGACACTGCCGTCTCCCGGAGCCATTGTTCCAGTTTCCGTAGGGATTTTGGGAAATCTTCTCTAATAGTACCTACTCCCCTAGAATCATCATTTCAGGCAAAGGACGTCCACTGCTCCAGGCTCGCCACTCAGACCGGTCCTGTGCTACTTGCTTCTACCCGCAAGTTTCCCGCAAGGCGAGGTCGTCGCTCCATCTGGTTGGAGGCCTACCGACAGCTCGTCTCCCGGTTCGCGGACGCCACTCGAGAACTTTCCGGCCCCATCGGCCATCAGTCCTGCGAGCAATATGCCCCGCCCACTGCCACTTAAGGCTCGCAATTCTTCGGGCTATGTCGGTGACCCTAGTCCTACTGTGATATCCTCATTTCTGATTCTATCACGCAGAGAAACCCCTAGGATCCTACATGCCAAATCTCAGCTTTCTACAATATTTATGTACAAGATATGATTATTTTGTAGTTATTGAACATAGCACGTAATGTGATATTATGTTTATGTTTTCCATCTCCGGGGTCAGAAAATTAATGCGTTTGAAATATATTTTTTATACAAATGGTTATAGAAGCAACATCGACATTCACGTTTCTTGTTTTATGTTCAAACCTTTATTGGAAGATCGGGTCAGTGTATCATGTCGTGTTTCCGATTTAGTTAAATATCCCTTATTTCATACATCAAAATTTGAAATGAATTGAAACTTGCTTATTTGGAAAAAGATGATGATGATTGTGATGATAAAAATAAGAATAATGTTTATTTACCAAAAAAAAGTACAGAATACAGTCATAGAAGTACTAGGAAAACAAATTGGTTTACGTAAGTGACTGAGTTGGCAGCGGTTTCCGCTTTAGACTCTGGGCCTGTATCGCGGAGCCCAATGATGATGATGATGATGATGCTGATGATGATGCTGATGATGATGATGATGATGATGATGATGATGCTGATGATGATGATGATGATGATGCTGATGATGATGCTGATGATGATGATGATGCTGATGATGATGCTGATGATGATGATGATGATGATGATGATGACGACGACGACGACGATGACGATGACGATGACGATGACGATGACGATGATGATGATGATGATGATGATGCTGATGATGATGCTGATGATGATGATGATGATGATGATGATGACGACGACGACGACGACGATGACGATGACGATGACGATGACGATGATGATGATGATGATGATGATGATGATGATGATGATGATGATGATGATGATGATGCCGAAGGCGATGACTATAATGATGACGAAGACGGTATCGATGATGATGCCGAAGACGATGACTATAATGATGACGAAGACGGTATCGATGATGATGCCGAAGACGATGACTATAATGATGACGAAGACGGTATCGATGATGATGGTGCTTATGATCTGACACCACACTTACACAGTCTAAACAAAAAAGGAGTACCGAAAAGCACTATTTTCAACAAAGATAAAACATGCACTGTTATTATGTAGAATGCAAAAGAAGGAGAATCCGCAGGAATTTGTGCCATTAGTACTTACAGACTAGGTCCACCGCAAACTTGACGGTAAAACGTTTATTACTCCCAAGACGACTAAAACCCCACTTACCCCTTTACGCTAAATCGAGGAATCGTCAATTTTATCTTTGACCCGTTAATGTTTTATTGGGCGAGTAAAAAGGGAATAATATTCGGAAGGGTAGGGTAGGTATGCGTTTTTTTATTGCAAAGCTCGAAGGGACAGTATCGGCGGGTACAGGAATCAAATCAACATGGCTGCCCTTGTGTTGTGGGGTAAGGGATGAGTTATAAGTGTCTGCTTCTTTGGGTGCCTCTTCGTTTACTGTAATTTGTAACTATTAATAAGTCAATAAAAGCACCAATTTTAATAAATACAATATGTATTCATGTAAACCACTACATTTTCCACTCGTAAAGCAAATTCAATCTAGAGACGCGTAGAAGACGCGCCAAGTCTCGTATGACAGTCCTATATCATTCTTGGCTGCGTTCCGAATCGCGCTCAGAGCACTTACAGCACCTTGCATCCTTTTTCCTCTTGAAAGTCGCGTCCTAAGAGGAAAAGGGATGCAAGGGACTGTGAACGCTCTGAGCGCGATTCGGAACGCAGCCTCTGCCAGGTGCCGCTTGTGTGACACCTTGCGTCCTGTTCTACTCATAGTCTTGCCAAACTACTGACGTGGTTAAGAATCCGTCTAACACTATGTACGGAATTTTTGAAGAAATGCCTTCTGCAGAGATTGTTGCGGCGCTTCTTCTCAAGCAATGGGTCTAGGAAGCGCTGGTAAATTCTTTTTGTGACGTGTAAAAGTGCCCCTACGTGGCCAATTTTCTGAATAAATGATTCAATCGAATTGAAGGTCTTGAAGTCAACTTTTTGAATCTTGCCTTATAGCGCAAGTTTGAAGAGCTCTTCAATTGTCTTGATGCCGATCCACTCGCTGTTTTTTTTTTATTCCAATGTTAAAGGCAAACGAGCACACAGCCCGCGTGATGGTACTTAACTGGTCACTGCGGCCCATGGACACCGAAATCCTATGATCCCCCACTAAAAAACCATAAGATCTCGAATGCGTTGCTTACGTGGGGCCTAAGATGGAATGCCTCTGTGCCATAAATTTCACGGGCTAATGTTCCCGGAGCCATGACATCTTGACCATTTTCGACGATCGGATTGGTCCAGTTGGTGACCCTGCCGCCTGTTCCGATGGTCGCGGGTTCGAGTCCCGCTCGGGGCAAACTTTGTGCCATGAGCACGAATGTTTTTGGTTTGTACTCGAGTCATGGATGATTAGTATTACTACCCGACTGCGACACAAGGAGGGTTATGTTTTATTATGTATGTATTTCTCTATATAAGTAATTGATAACGTTGTCTAGCACCCATAATTAAACCACCCACTTAGTTTGGGGATAAATAATAATAATAACTAGCTGATGCCTGCGAACTGCATCCCGCGTAGACTTAGAATTTGCGTACACGATGATACTATATACATAAAGACAGTTATTAGTTAAAGAAGTAACTTGGTTTGAACCGTGGAAAACCTGTTCTCGTGGAAATATCAGGATAAAAAGTTCCTATATTATTGCTCGGGTCTCAAACTATCTCCATACCAAATTTCATCCAAATCGGTCCCCTCGTTATAACGTAAAGGAAGGACAAACAAAGAAACACACTTTTACATTTATAATATTAGTATGAATATCTTAGCCGTGGTGGCCTAGTGGTTCGACCTACCGCCTCTCATGCAGAGGATCGGGGGTTCGATTCCGGCTCGCACCTCTTAGTTTACTTATGTGCGAAATTCAATTTGAATTTACCATTGAGCTTTTCGGTGAAGGAAAACATATTGAGGAAACCTGCACACATCTGCGAAGTAATTCAAAGATGTGTGTGAAATCCCCAATCCGCACTGGGCCCGCGTGGGCACTATAGCCCAAACCCTCTCGTGATGAGAGGAGGCCTGTGCCTCGATCGATATGAAATTTGGCATGAAGATAGCTGGGGTCCTGGGAAAGGACATAGGCTACTTTTTATCCCGAAAACGCATAGTTCCCGCGGGAACGCGATAACCGAATTCCACGCGGGTGAAGTCGCGGGCAGAAGCTAGTATCTTATAATAATGCATTGACCTATAATAACACATGGACGAACAGTGCCTAACAGAGTATGTCAAAATATATGGAGCAAACTGACATTACAAAATACGTTCCAATATGCTAATAACGCCTCTTTACAGTATGTGTCAAGATAAATATTTTATACAAAAAGTAAACCTAAATCTATAAGACTTAAGTGTCAAATTTACTGACCGCCAAACGGGTGCCCGTCAAAACGAGTCGGGCACTCGTTTTGACGGGCCATTTTTCTCCGGCTGATTGTATATCCTTAATGATTTGTTATACGAATATCTACTGTATAGAAACGCTCCGCGTCTATGTTTTAAGATACCTTGTAAAAAATATTCGTAATATTTTCCCTCTGGAGGAATCTTTATTATATAAAGGACATTATGGCTACCTATTGAGTCAGAAACATGTTTCTGGAATTTGGTCAAATTTAACTGTTATGTTCTTCTACTATTTAAGTACGGTTTTCTTCTTACTAGCTTGTCAAATATACCAGTTAAATAAGTTTTTTCAAAAATTAAATTTTTGGGACACGCTTTTATTTCTGACTGTACTTTTCTTTGTAAATCCTTCATCTACCCTTCAAGACGAATCAAACGAGCCCAAATTCGATGGGTTTATGTAGTTTTATTACGGAGTTCCTATGGCCACCTTCCAGCTCCATCATTAGATCAGCTCCACGTCATCTTAATATTGCATTGTCACGCGATTTACATATTCGTGCAAAATTTCAGCTCAATCGGAAATCGGACAGTGGGTCAAATTTAACTTGCAAGATTCCATTATATTTACATACAGGTAGACCTAATAAAAGCGTGTTAAAAACTATAATGTGGTTAATTGTTCTGGCTATATCGCGATTGTTCTAATTGGGATATGAAACCAGCTTTTAAATATTTTTTCATTGCTACAACATCATCTCATTTCCTTTCGGAACAGTTCCGCCATAAAGCATATTTTAATCAAATTTTCACGGCATGTGTCATAACCGTTTCTTTATATGACTGTATTGAGCGGTATAACGGTCATATAAACGTCACATCTACATAAGTAATTCGTGATATAAAGAAGATATTTTTATTAGCTGTATTGCATTGCAGTCGATAAAGAACATTCTGAACCTTATGTAATAGCTGTGATATGAAGATATGATGTACCTATTTAGTTAGTGTTTGTGCTTTTTGGTTGCGAAAACAATTAAACACCCCACCCTACCACAACAGCCTATTTACGGGCCACTTCTGGGCACAGGCCTCCTCCCATCACGACAGGGTTTGGGCTATATTTTAGGCCCAGTGCGGATTGGGGACTTCTCGCACATCCTTGAATTACTTCGCTAATACGTGCAGCTTTCCTCACGATGCTTTGCTTCACCGAAAAGCTCAGTGGTAAATTCAAATTGAATTTCGCACATAAGTAAACTCAGATGTGCGAGCCGGCTTCGAACCCTCGACCCTCTGCATGAGAGACGGTAGGTACGCTACCACGGCTTCAACTATACTGTATTAAAAAAAAACATTATTAATAAATACCACACATATATTTAATTTTATTAAATCACATGGATGAATATATTTCCGTGCATTTATGATGAACATTAAACCACAGCCAGCTTGATTAAAATTTAATGTTATCAGTAAAAACGTTCGTATTTAAATTTTACAGATTCTATGATCAAATATTTGACCTCTTTTACCAATTTTAATTTCGTGTCTTCAAACTTTAGTTTCGGAAACTCAATTTGCAATTCTCTTTGATTTTACAACAGTCGGTGGTTTTAAATTAGATTTTACTTTGAAGTCAATATTTTGCACTTTTGCACACAAATATACCTACTAACTGAACGCAAAGTAAACCTTATTATCTGTATATTATAATTATTATACCGTCCGTCCGTCCCTCGTCCCCCTTCTTCCCCGCTCTGCCAACAAATAGCAGTGCTCGCAATGTTGTGTTCCGGTAGGGGGTTAAGGCAGCCGGTGAAATTACTGGCACAGAGGCATTCCATCTTAGGCCTCAGGGTAGGCAACGCATTCGAGATCTTACGGTTTCTTATTGATGGAGTTCATTATCCTGTATCCATGGGCCGCAGTGACCACTTACCAGCAGGTGGGCTGTGCGCTTGTTTGCCTATACTATTGACATAAAAAAAAACCTTGCTTCTGCCCGCGACTTCGCCTACATGGAATTCAGTTATCCCGTTCAGTCCTGTGGAGTCCCTTGATGTGGAGCCGTGGTGGCCTAGTGGTTCGACCTACCGCCTCTCATGCAGAGGTTCGGGGGTCGTCGTTCGGGGTCGGGGGTTGGATTCCGGCTCGCACCTCTAAGTTTACTTATATGCGAAATTCAATTTGAATTTACCACTGAGCTTTCCGGTGAAGGAAAACATCGTGAAAAACCTGCACGCATCTGCGAAGTAATTCAAAGATGTGTATGAAGACCCCAATCCGCACTGGGCCCGCGTGGGGACTATAGCCCAAACCCTCTCGTGATCAGAGGAGGCCTGTGCCCAGCAGTGGGACGCAAATAGGCTGTAGTAGTAGTTCAGTGCATGCTGGAACTATGCGTTTTCCGATATAAAAATAGCCTATGTCTTTTCCCGGGACTCAAACTCTTAACTATTAAAATATGGATTCCAACGTTCCTTGCCTCTCTAAATTCCTAACGAAAGTTTAAACAAACGTCCATATTTTCGATTAAAAATAAACCACCGTTTTTTTGAGGGTATATTTAAAGGTACCGCACTTTTTGGTTATTTACGACTTGTCCCACGAGGGCCGTAAAGCTATTCGGGTCCGTAAAGGTTTTTTTCCGCCCGGGGCGTATTACTTCAAAATTCGGTGGCTATTTTTAGGTTATTGCGGTTTGACTTTTTCGAGACTTTTATTTAATAGTAATTAATTTGAATTGAAATGAAGAGGTTTTAAGATTGGCCATTTTTTTATTAATATTCAAAAATACTAGCTTTGCTAGGCTTTGCTCCCTGCTTGCGGGGCAGAAATGGAGAGGGAGCAAAATCGCATATTGCTCCCTCTAAACGGGAAACGAAATACCCCTTTTCGAATAGGTGGAGTGAAAATGTATATGCAGGTCATGCAGGTGAGGCTACCTAGGCAGTTATGTCACGTATACGCCGATTTGTTTGAAGGTTGCCTTTCTGAGTTTACCTTATTTTTCTATGATTGTATTGCTTTCCACATTTTGGCTCTTGGCTGTCAAAGGTTGATGACCCCTGTTTCACGCAAATAGATCCGCAAGCAGAACAAGAACCAAATTAAATTATGTGAGAACATTTCCAAGCACCGATCGTTAATATTGAGATCGAAAGCCATAAATTCCACCGAAACACTTAATCCCTGATAAACCCATTCAATCTTAACAAAACCCGAGTATTTCTTACAAAACCGCCAAAAAAACAACTTATTCTAACACGAATCTTTTGTCGGAACGCCTAGTTTTTTTTTTAAGGCGAACGTCAATGGTTCACACACAGCCTCACAGATGTGGTAACACAGATGGATCACTCGAATTAATAAAGTTTTTTTTCGTGTCTGGTTGATTTATATTGACTTAAAAAAAAAGTAATTCTTTTAGGATAGGTTAATGTTTACATCGAAGTTTTTTTAGACTACTAAAACAGTGTACATAGTCACATGTATTAGCGGTGTGCCCCCTTATGATGTCTGTTGCAATGTACAGTACAACCGCTTTTTTAAACTAATATAAATGCGAAAGTAACTCTGTCTGTCTGTCTGTCTGTTACCTCTTCACGCTTTAATCGCATGACCGATCTGGATGAATTTGGTATGGAGATAGTTGTAGTAAAAGGAAAGAACATAAGCTACTTTTCATTACGGAAAAACGTGTAGTTCCCGCGGGAACGCGATAACCGAATTCCTCGCGGGCGAAGTCGCGGGCACAAGCTAGTGGTCAATAAATCTGAAACTTTTTTATAAAAGCAAATACAGTAAATTTACGGTACATTTAGTAAAAGTCTACGCACTAGCTCAGAAAATTTTACACGATCTGACGATTTTATGGGTGAATGAGTTGAAGTAGAAATCTAATTCATTCTTTTCTAAGACCACAGACAAGCATCAGACTGTAAAATATTACTAAATCTTTGGAAAATCTATGAAATTAAAATATAAGGAGGAGTTTTTTCAAAAAGCTATACCTATACTATCTCTGGCCGGGTTCGAACCCCCGACCAGGGCTTGTAACCGGTTAATTTAAAAGACCCCGAAATAGCCAAATATTAAGAATTATTTTATACTCTTTATGTGAAACTCCATAGTGTATTTAGGTTTTCACTTCGTATTATTTTATAGCCTTATTAATCATGAAATAATAAACGAAAGAACGATAAGGAAACCGGTTTATTTGTATGGGGGCAAAAACCGGTTTCAAGCCCTGCCCCCGACCCTCTGTATGAGAGGCGGTAGGTCAAACCAGTACGCTACAGGTATTCACAACTTAGAAGGCGCCTGGATTAAGCAATAATACACTCTGCGGCAACGGCTTAAGTGCTTCACTGCGCGCCTTCTAATTTGTGTCGTGCTGTACCTCGGCTTTTAATTTACTGACCAAACTTCACATAGAAATCTGTTTTGTTGAAGCACTGATATAATTACTGAGTTTAGTTCATCAACTATCGAGGGGTTTGTGTTGATTTTGTGCACATCATCATGGCCCATTACATTTCAATTAATTTAGATTTCATCAATTAGTGTCATTCAAATGATAGCGAACTCAATTTTGTCCAGTAAATTCATTACCAGTTTATTTTTCAACTAGGGTATTTTGTCAACCAATACTTTTTTTTTGTAGTAGGTAGGCTTTACTTAGTAATACTTTTTGAGTTCTTCAAAAAAATTCGTAATTTAATAAAGTCGAGAGTGAACAGGTACTATCTAAGTAAGCATGTTTCACCTTCGACTACATCTGCACTTATTACCACCAGGTGAGATCGTGGTAAAATGCTTGCTTATCCATATTAATATTATGAATGCGAAAGTAACTCTTTCTGTCTGTCTGTCTGTCTGTCTGTTACCTCTTTACGCTTCAACCGCTGGGCCGATTGAGATGAAATTTGGCATGGAGATAGTTGGGGTCCCGAGAAAGGACATAGGCTACTTTTTATCCCGGAAAAACGCATAATTCCCGCAGGAGCGCGATAAGAAACCGCGGGCAGAAGCTAGTAATTAATAAAAAAAATATATATACCAAGTGACACATCTGCGTTCATCTTCGGCCACCTCATTATTATTCCACCAAATAATGATGCGGCCCAATTCCCGATTATCTTTCCGGGAACGATCGGTAGATTACGCGCTTTGTCGGGATCGGCACCTGGCGGCTAGGGCGGGGATAGTTATCGATAGTTTTATTCTTTTACTAGCCGTTTCCCGCGACTTCGTCCCGCGGTCCCGCATAGAGTTGGGACACACGGCGGACACGGCCATACTATTACTTATTCTGTGACACGGCCTATAAAAGCACGATTTCGAACACAATTCGAATGAAGTGTCAATGTTTGCGTGCGACGACGTATGTACCTAGTAAATGTGTGCGGGTTAACAACGTTTCACTCACCATCTTCGGATGAAACAAATGACGGTAAGGGCGAGTTGGGCGCGAGTTGCGCGCCGGCTAGATTCAAGCGGGCGATTCCGTGGCCGTTCTGTACGTAGTACTATTAAATATTCTGTGGTTGGGATTTGAGTACCTGATGATATTATACAAAACTAAGTACAGTCAGCAGCAGAAGTAGATAAGCTGACCAGGTGTTCAAAATGACCTACACTCGCCCTTAACGTCTTAAGAATAAGGTCGTGTGTAGGTCATTTTGAACACCTGGACAGCTTATCTACTTCTGCTGCTGACTGTACCTAATAGATGGTTATGGTTATATAAAAAAACTGGTTTGACTCGTAGAAAACCCGATCCTGTGGAAATATCGGGATAAAAATTATCCTATGTTATTTTCAGGGTCTCAAACTATGTCCATACCAAATTTCATCCATATAGGTTCAGTCATTTCGACGTGAAGGAAGGACAAACAAACAATTCACATCTATACTATAATAAAAGGGTAATTTATAATATTTAGTTTATTTCGACTGTCCATCACTGGTGCCTTATTTAGGACTGGAGCCTTATTTAAAAATAATCCATATTATCCATATTTTAATATTATAAATGCGAAAGTAACTCTGTCTGTCTGTCTGTTACCTCTTCACGCTTCAACCGATGGACTGATTAAGATGGAATTTTGCATGGAGATAGTTGGGGTCCCGGGAAAGGACATAGGCTACTTTTTATCCTGGAAAAACGCACGGTTCCCGCAGGAACGCGATAACCGAATTCCACGCGGGCGAAGTCGCGGGCAGAAGCTAGTTCGTCAATAAATAAAATATTCAAACTGCTGAGTCGGAATTGCAATAAAGAATTATTTTTCTGCCGCGATGTAAATTTTAATGAGCCACCTAATCGTTTCAGTAAATTAGTCAATTTTCCTTGTTCCGTTTTTGCCAAAAAATAAGCCACAATTTAATACGCTCTCCTTCATTGAAATATTAATCGCGTATTTTTGGTCGCAACGTGTTAGTGCGAAGCAATTCAAAAATGTGTGTGAAGTCCCCAATCCGCACTGGGCCCGCGTGGGGACTACAGCCCAAACCCTCTCATTATGAGGGGAGGCCTGTGCCCAGCAGTGGGACGCAAATAGGCTGTAGTAATAGTAGTAGCAGTGTCAACTTTGTTTGAAATCGAATGGAGCTTAAGAAGGTTTTACATTCGAAATGTAAGTGCCATTTTTAGTGAAACTTCTTAATTATGATTATATCTGTATATTTCTTGGTATACTTTATTATTTTTTAATTACTTTCACTGTAAAACGCAATATGGCAGTCTAAACCGTTAAAAAATAATAAAATTCATTTTTCATAAACTGTGTTTAGTTTTACTATTAATTTGATTTTCCCACTGCAACATAAATAAAAGGTATCCATACTAGCCATATCCATCCATATCCAGCGAGAGTAACTCTGTCTGTCTGTCTCTTACTTCTACACGCTTCAACCGCTGGACCGATTTAGATGAATTTTGGCATGAAGATAGTTCGAGTCCCGGGAAAGAACATAGGATACTTTTTATCCCGGAAAAACGCACATCTCCCCGGGAACGCGATAACCAAATTCCACGTGGGCCAAGTCGCGGGCGGAAGCTAGTTAATAATCGAACTACCGACATCGATATCGACACCACACCATCCCAACTATCGACCTTTTGTTAACACCACAAAGGCATTCCAAAGCGTGAATGCACGATGCTCACACATCACTAATGAAAACAATCGGCCCTTCCTAATTAATAGCGAAAAGGTTGAGTGAGAAGCACTTATGGCGTGACCTCTAGCTTTTAGTTAGGTAGATCAATAGTTAATAGGTTTTTATGATTCTTTAAATATTTTTACGTCACACCAGGCCGAAAAGCGGAATTTACCGCCCTTGGGCGCTATGAAAAATCACTCTTCACGGCCAGGTGGTGACGTAAAATCGTATACTAACCACGGGCGGTCGTAAAGAAATCCTCAGACCGCTAAATTATAGCCCTCGCCTCCGGCTCGGGCCTCAATTACCCGCGATCTGAGACTTTCTTTACTTGACCGCCCTAGGTGTGTAATGTAGGTACTATTAATCATATTCATTAAGCAAGTTTTTAAGGCATTTCGTTAGTGATCCGTAAGGGGTGGTAACACTGTCTTTCCCCGATAACCTGCCGCCAAATAGCAGTGCTCGCACTGTTGTGTTCCGGTAGGGGGTTAAGGCAGCCGGTGAAATTACTGGCACAGAGGCATTCCATCTTAAGCCGCAGGGTAGGAATGGAGGATCATAGGATTTCGGTATCCATGGGCCGCAGTGACCCCTTGCCATCAGGTGGGCTGTGCGCTCGTTTGCCTATACCTACCAATGACATAAAAAAGCAAGTGCCAAGTAAAACCTTTTTTGTACAGAGTAAAAAAATACACACATTCAATTTTCAATGCATAGAAAAGACACATGGCCAAAGGTGAGCGTTTAAGGAATTTCTTCCAGCTTACCTTTGAGTAATGGAAACGAAACATTGTACACGCGAGTAGACAAATAAGTTTGTACAGAAAAATAAAATAGATTGTAATAATAATAGTGGAAAAAATCAATAAATATGAAAGTTTGTTTAGTAGTAAGTATATCTGTCGTGTACTAACTACTGAACGCGTTTAATTTAAATTGTACAGGTCTGGATTTAGACTACACGTAAAGAAAGACATGAGTTACGTTTTATCTGGATTTTATAGTTCAAAATCACAATCTAAAATACTGGATAGTAGCTAACCTAACCAAAAACATCCGTTTTTTAAATGTCAGTAAATTTTAATAAAAGGTTGTGAAAGAGACAGCCTCTAAAAATATTTAGTACCTATTTAAATAATTGCAAATGTCACCTGACCATGGCATAACAAAGACATTCTTACTCCTTCTAATTCTTATTCTTATTCTTTCTAAGCCTTCTTACTCCTTCTTAAAGATTTGCAAACTTCTTTACGCTATTTTAATAGTACATTTTGATGCAAGTGCGAAAAGTCTGTCATTTTATCACGACTCCCGAGTTATGTTGGCGCGAGCGAAAGCGAAACGACGACATTTTTAATACATTTGCGGAAAAAAATTAACAGGAAGAAGCTAAAAAAACTTTACGCACTAGTTCGTAAAAACAAGGTAGGCACGCTCACTAACTGTCAAAAAACAAAAAGCGCTCGTTCGGAAATGACAAAGTTTAGGCACGTTAAACAGGTATCGATATGTTTACTTTTTGAGCAACTGTATTAAAAATATTTTTTTCCCTTTCCATTTCACGCAAGCGATAACAAATGATTTAGTGTTTATTGTACACTTTTAAGTACAATAATGTCGACCGGTATTCCTATAAAATACCAAAAAGGTGTAGCAATCAAATTTGACGTATACAAACACTTCGAAAAGAACTGCTATCATAAATCCACTTTACTTGAAAAAAAGTCGCTACCCATCGTCGTTTATAAATGGCTTTTATGGCGAAGGCTATAAGAGTTAAAATTTTAGAAAACTGCGGTCAGCCGTTAGGTTTTTATTTGAAGTATGAATGCGAAATTTGCTTTTAAAAATGAACAATGCACGAAAGTTAATGGCGCGCAGGTAAGTACACTCAACCGCAATGAATTCGAAACTTTGTATAGCACTTTCCGTACAAAGTGACCCGAATTCATTGCTCTTCAGTGTACTTCGTGGGTGTTGTGTTGGATTATTAATGGTATTGTTGTTATTTTAGCTTTGGGTTCCGTGTAGAAATTTAGTAAAGAGAGTTTTTTTGTTCCCGCCATTAGATGGTCTCTTGGCGTAAGGTCCCAAAGCTCTCGAAATGTATGGAATATCAGTTAAAGAAACTTAGAAGTTCCGTCTTAAGAGTTTTTTTTTTTAATTTTGCTTACTTATTTATGAATTTGTCCTGCCCGTTCTCACATACGGATCCGAAACGTGGACGCTCACAGAAGCAAGTATGCACCAAATAAAAGTCGCACAAAGAGCAATGGAGCGGGCCTGCTAGGGATAACACTGCTTGATCGCGTACAGAACACCGAGATACGGCGCCGAACCAAGGTTCTCGATGTCGGTCTGAGAATAGCACAACTTAAGTGGAGATGGGCGGGACACATGGCAATACGGGTTGATGGCAGATGGTCAAAGTCCGTTACGGAATGGTGGCCAAGATTGGGTCGACGATCAGCAGGCAGACCATCAGCTCGCTGGTCGGGCGACATTTGGCAGTTGGCAGGGAAGCGGTGGATGAGACTGGCTCAGGACAGGGTAGAATGGCGTAAGAGTGAAGAGGCCTTTACTCAGCAGTGGGTGTATATAGGCTGATATATACATGGTGGGTCATAAAATATGGCAAATAATTAACCCACAGTATCGGCTATCGATTCTAAGTATATTGTATAGGTCTTTATTTTTTTCGAGTTGATAAAAAAAAAAAATTGTATAGGATTCAGGCGTCGCTCACACAACCAATCCCATATACATTTTTTTTTACCAGCTCAAAAATAATTAAAGACCTATACAATATACTTAGAATCGATAGCCGATACTGTGGGTTAATTATTTGCCATATTTTCTGACCCACCGTGTATATATATATATTTATGAATAAAATCTTATTCGTCTTTAATTTGTCAGTGGTATAGGAACTGATTCATGAATGGCTACCACCTTTTTTATTTTGGTAACTTACCATCTAACAGCAGTGCTCATACTGTGTTGTGTTCCAGTAAGGGGGTAAGACAGTCGGTGAACTTACCAGCATAGAGGCATTTAAGCTAAGAAAACAAGGTCTGCCGCTCCGGGTCGCGTGACACCGGTACGTCAAAGTCGAGTTGCCACTTTATTGCAATAAGCAGAAAATATGTCCCTCATATTTTCTGCCGTTATAATGGAAAATAAATTATTTGCGCATTACAATTGTCATTTCCTTGTTCAATCACATAAAATGTGACAAGTTAAAAACAAACGAACGTAATAATTTAATGAAACACGATGAGGGTCGGGGATTATTTTTTCACCCCTCCTATTCGAAAAGAAGTGTTTTGTTCCCTGTTTAGAGGGAGCAAAATGCGATTTTGCTCCCTCTTCGCTTTTTTTTAATTTTTTTTTCATTTCTGCCCCGCTAACAGGGAGCAAAATACGTCTTAGCAGTGCGTTCACGGAGCTGCGGAGACTGTAAAAAGTTGCATTCAAAAGTCGCGTCTTTTTCGTATTTAGAATTTTATATATCGGCATTTTACATAAATACTTTATTACACATACTAAAAATCCATAAATTCATAGATATATACTTACTTTTGATAAATTATTTTTTATTTTCAATTTGGCTGAATGGTGCAGGCCAATGCCGTAGCATTCCTCGTAAACTCGTCGTGTGATCGAATTAAAAAAAAAACTCGAACCCGCGAATTTCGTGAGCGATTTCCTTGCCGTATTATTTTACAATTAATTTCCAAAATAAAACGTACCTTATGTAGTGTTATGAATTATTTCGTAGAAAATGAATGAAATTAAAAAGTGATTTAGGTGATGCAATGTATTGGAATTTTGGAATCAACACCTCTGAGAATTCCAAAGGAATATTATGTAAGTACGTAATATGAATTGCACTGCCCTTTTTTCATTTTATCGCAAATGTATTAAAAAACTTTGTGTGATACAGTATGTGCGAAATTGTCAGAAAATGTACTTTATTTCACATTTGTCAAAATTTACCTATTATTATGAACGCAACGCGTGCGAGCATGACAGAATATAAATACAATGAAGTAGTACAGATTCTTCAATATGGAAGCCATTTTCGCCTTCTACCTATGAATTTATGATAAGCGCGCGAAACACACGTTCTTTTTAACCTTGTTTGTTTCTAAATGTATTATTTTTTTGCTTTACTTAATTTAAAGACAATAATGAACGAATGATCTAATGATTTTCTCATAGGAGGGGTGAAAAGCAGAGTGTACAACACGGTAGCAAACTTATTTATGCCTTGGGTGACAAAGCTTGAATCCCTCGCTAGCTCAAGATTCCACGCTAGAATCCCTCGCTTACGCTCGGGATTCTATTCTGGAATCTTTCGCGTCGCTCTGGATTCAATCCGTCACCCGCGGTAAAATATACCTTTTTGCTCCCTAGTCATACAATCTACTATTATACACCACTTGCAACACACAGCAGTGCGAATGACGTTAGGGTGACACCCACACTACTACAGAATACCGGACTGTCATACCTGGCGAAGTATATTATTGTATCATGGGAGTCGGGGATTATTTTAGCAGCCAGTGCGAATGACGTTCGGGTGTCACCCACACTACTACACAAAAATACCGGAGTGGCATACCTGGCGAAGTATAAGACAATAATGAACGAATGATCTAATGATTTTCTCATAGGAGGGGTGAAAAGCAGAGTGTACAACACGGTAGCAAACTTATTTATGCCTTGGGTGACAAAGCTTGAATCCCTCGCTAGCTCAAGATTCCACGCTAGAATCCCTCGCTTACGCTCGGGATTCTATTCTGGAATCTTTCGCGTCGCTCTGGATTCAATCCGTCACCCGCGGTAAAATATACCTTTTTGCTCCCTAGTCATACAATCTACTATTATACACCACTTGCAACACACAGCAGTGCGAATGACGTTAGGGTGACACCCACACTACTACAGAATACCGGACTGTCATACCTGGCGAAGTATATTATTGTATCATGGGAGTCGGGGATTATTTTAGCAGCCAGTGCGAATGACGTTCGGGTGTCACCCACACTACTACACAAAAATACCGGAGTGGCATACCTGGCGAAGTATATTACTATGGAGTGTGGAATGTGTCTTGGTAAGGAGCGCAATCTTATATGGCGAAACAGTTGAAAACGTGTCCAGCGGATTTGATAAACAAAAAAACAAAACACACTCTTCTCACAACCGCTTTCGCTGCGTTTTCGCCTCGGGAGCGCCATCTGAAGGCGCTACTGCAGACTATCCGCCTAGGTGGCTTGACTGGAGTGGCGACCGCAGCGCCCCCAACCTACCCGATTTGGTGTCCACTTTTGTAACTATAAAGATTGCGCTCCTTTACTTCAACCCTCCATATATATTTCTGTTTTATGCATAGATAGAGGCATTCAATCTTTGTCCTCAGGGTAAGCAACACATTCGAAAGCTTATGATTCCTTATGTTCATGGGTCACAGATAAAACTTACCATCAGGTGCCCCATGGGTTCGTTTACCAAACAATGCCATAAAATAGAAGGAACCCTATTTTTTTACAAAAATGGTTTAAGTCGTCTTAGTTACGCCGTTGAAAATTTGCTTTAAGGTTTTTACAATTCTCTAACAAAGCACGGGTTCTGCTAACTCCTTTACATATTTCACACTTCATTGTACATTTTAAAACCACAGTATTTGTTTTTATTTTTATTTCGAACAAAGTTTGTATTTTTATGGTCGGTTAGTTATTACATTGGGCCTTATTTTATATAGGGTCAAGGAAAACGTTTGTGACGATATTTTCCCCACAAAATCAGGTATCGATTCTTAGCATGTAAAGAGAGATACAAATGTAGTTCCACTTATTAGTTACTACTTCCACGAATTCTCGATTAGTTGATTCATTAATTGCCCTGCAATACTTTACTCCAAATAATTAACTAGGCATACGATTATTGTCCTTAATCACTGGCAATAAGCTTCTAGAGCTAATTGCTGAAAATCATAAAATACTAACATGTTTTAAACATTTCCATTTCGACATTCAACCTTTTTGCCCTGTAATAGACGCTAAATAGGTTAATTGATTTTAAATAACCCGTGTTTCGACGCACGCGACCAATAAATCAAGGTATTTTTGATACGAATCTGAACATGAAATGAGAATAAAAAATAATCTTTCATCGGTACATTTTACAAATATTCAAAAAAGCCCATGTCATTTTTATTACACCTTAACATTGAACCTTAACTGTCATAGCTTAATGTTCAAACACAAGGAGCATAAAAACAATAAAAGACCTTTTAGAAGTTATGTCATTTACTTGTACATGTTGTTGAAGCCGGTGGTGGCCTAATGGTTTGACCACCGCCTCTCATGCAGAGAGTCGGGGGTTCGAACTCGGCTGGCACGCACCTCTAAGTTTACTTATATGCGAAATTCAATTTGAATTTACCACTGAGCTTTTCGGTGAAAGAAAACATCGTGAGGAAACCTGCACGCATCTGGGAAGTAATTCAAATGTGTGTGAAGTCCCCAATCCGCACCGGGCCCGCGTGGGGACTATAGCCCAAACTCTCGTGATGAGAGTAGGCCTGTGCCCAGGAGTGGGACGCAAATAGGCTGTTGTAGTAGTAGTAGTAGGATTAGAAGCTTATGATTACTTGTGTTCATGTGCCGCAGTGATCACTTACCATCAGGTGGGCTGTGCGCTCGTTTGCCTATACCAATGACATGAAAAAAATAGCATATCCTCCCCAATGCCACAGAATAAGTAATAGTACTAACGTACAGAAGGCCGACTGCTAACAAAAAACCGGTTTTGGAGCGCCGCAAGCCGCCAAAGTGGCCATCTCTTTCTATCGCATGCAGCGCGCTCTTTCGGAGGCCACGCCCTAGCGCTAGGGCTGGCGCACTCGAGAACATATTAAATGATGCGTCTAGTATTAGTACATAGGTTAGCTATAATAGTGTTATTAAGAAAATATATATTTAAGTTAAGTTAGGTATTTTTATTATTATTAAAAACACTCGTCTACACAGATGCTACCACGTAATTTACTATTAAGTTATCGCATAGTTTATCTGTCAATTTATGAATCCGCTAAATTCAAAATTAAAGACACACAGTCACTCAACTGCATTATCATATACCTATACTAGCCGTTGTCCGCGACTTCGTCCTGCGTACATAGAATTTGCGGACCCCATGATACTATTATACTGGACATACAAGAGTTATTGTTATTATTCCTATAGAAAAGTTAAAAATTTGGGTTGTCTTGAACTACCTCCATACCAAAGTTCATAATTTTACTCTTTACCAAATCATTTTACTTTTCTTGTAACTACAACTCTCGTCTATACATTATTTTTTTGACATAATTCTTTCATAGCACATTTGACTCTTGCGTCGGGACGTACATTGAGAAAACGAGCGCGCGTGCATTCGCTAGCTGTGCGCGGCAACCACTAATCATCACGCCACGGTGCGAAGCCGGCGGGTACTTGTGTCGAGCGCGAAGAAATCAAAGAGTGCGCCGCGCCTGCCAATGCTCATTTTAGACGTTCGCAATGAACACCGTCTGTAATTAATAATGTTATTATAGCACGACACAACTTAGAAGGCGCGCGAAGTAAGCAATAACAGACTCTGCGTCAACGGCTTAAGTGCTTCGCCGCGCGCCTTCTAAGTTGTGTTCTGCTATACCTATGTAGGTATCCCTACCAATATTGTTTCCGGGAACTCCTACATTTCGTACAATCAAAATATCCCGCAGACAGACAGATTGAATTCCATGCCAGGAATAGGAAATTGTGATTGCCCTTTGATTATGTCTAGACACGTGATTAAAACGGTTCAAATGGTAATTTGTTTTTATTAAGAGGCCACGGTTGCGAGCCGGCGAAAAAGAGCGCTATATTATCTACATTCACGCGTAAAAGATGCGACAGTGATAGTGGAGACATAACCTGGAAATTACCGGCGTAAGCATTAATTTTTATTTACAATTAAAGTACGAAAATAATTAAAAAAAGGTTTCGTGGAAATCAAAAACAAGTTATTTATTATCTGGAAAGCAAAAAATAGTCGTTATAGACCTTGAGAATTCCACGTCCCAAGTAAGAATTTGTTAAAATATACCTATCTTTGAAAAATAAAAGTATCAAGGCAAATGTTTCTAATCGTGTTTTCACGTTCGACCGTTTAAAGCAAATATGTTTAAGTTTCATGTATATGAATAACAGCCTCGTAGATGCCACCGATGCTGAGAATGCTGAGATCTAGATGGCGAAACATTAGCAATTTCGCAACTGTGGCCTCTTAATGTGATACATAGCTGAGTTCGTAGCAAACTTTGCCTGTTCACCCGTCTATTGTACTCCTACCTCATTTAGTCCCTTTGAAATGTCAAAATACTCGTAGCTACGGCACAGAATAAGTAATAGTACTAACGTACAGAAGGCCGACTGCTAACAAAAAACCGGTTTTGTTGCACTGTACGCTTCCAAATTCGCCATCTCTTTCTATCACATGCAGCGCGCTCTTTCGGAGGCCACGCCCTAGCGCTAGGGCTGGCGCACTCGAGATCATATTAAATGATGCGTTGCTACAACGTAATTTACTATTAAGTTATCACATACTTTATCTGTCAATTTATGAATCTGCTAAATTCAAAATTAAGACACACAGTCACACAACTGTATTATCATTATATACCAGCCGTTGTCCGCGACTTCGTCCCGAGTACATAGAATTTGCGTACCCAATGATACTATACTGTTCATGCATAGTTATTGTTATTATCCTTATTGAAAAAAATAATAATTTTAGGTTGTCTTGAACTACCTCCATACCAAATTTCATCATTTTACTTTTTCCCAAATAATTGTACTGTTGTTGTTAATACAACCCTCTGCTATACAATATTTTTTTGACATAATTCAAATTTCATAGCACATTTGACTCTTGCGTCGCGACGTACATTAAGAGTTTACGCGCGCGCGTGCATTCGCTAGCAGTGCGCGGCAACCACTAATCATCACGCCACGGTGCGAAGCCGGCGGGTACTTGCATCGAGCGCGAAGATATCAAAGAGTGCGCCGCGCCTGGCTACGGATAGGTAATCTACGGAACACTATAGCTTGAGCTTCAATGCTTAGATTATTACGAAATGGATTACACGTACCACAGATAAAGTAATATTTACTACGTAACAGATAAATAGAGCTATGCTTTGGTTTTTTTGCGTGATATAATCAGAAATTAGGATATCCGCAGAATTAGGGTCACCGACACAGCCCAAAGAATTGCAAGCCTTAAGTGGCAGTGGACGGGGCACATTGCTCGCGGACTGATGACCGATGGGGCCGGAAAGTTCACAAGTTATGATGGTGATGATGATGATGATAATGAGATGATGATACAAACATCGGGACCCGCAACCTTCATCACAACATGCAGGGGGTGCACTACCAACTGAGCCAATTCTATTCTGCTTCTAATGCCATTTCCTAGACTGCCGCACGGAACAAAGATTTTGTTCTCATTTTGAACCAGTCTCTCAGATTTTTGAGCCAGCATATGCGACGTCGGTAGTTTGCGGCTTTGTTCCCTTTGGTGATAAGTTGACTGATAAACCAATACGATCGTTAAATTGGAGCAATTGTGAATGCGGGTTAAGGAGAAGGCGGCATGACGACGTGTCAATATGAACATAGCCTTATCACTGTTTGATTCCATATACATTGATTGTAATTGACTTTTACTGCCATAATCCAATATAGGCTTTAAACATCGCTATTTGAAAACATATCGTTTATGCTCATTGAACCGTTTATTGGAGGCAATTTGTAATTCGATTGTATTGTTGGCGGTTTAATCGAAAACGGGAACGTAGTATATTATTAACATTAACGCCCTTACGTTCTGAGGTTTTACAAAATATGGAGATTAAAATGGAATTAGATCGTTGTAGCTTAAAAGCTTTTTGGTCTGATATCATGCAAAGGGTTAGGGGATTTGAAAATCACACCAGGGTCTGAATACATACTAATATTATTAATGCGAAAGTAACTCTGTCTGTCTGTCTTTTACCTCTTCACGCTTAAACCGCTGGACCGATTGAGTTGAAACTTGGCATGGAGGTAGTTAGAGTCCCGAGAAAGGACATGGGCTACCATGGCTGTTATCGTATCGTATTCGTAATTTCACATTATTACTTCTACAGCCTATTTGCGTCCCACTGCTAGGCCTGTGCCTCCTCTCATCACGAGAGAGCTTGGGCCATAGTCCCCACGCGGACCCAGTGCGGATTGGGGACTTCACACACATCTTTGAATTACTTCGCTGATGCGTGCAGGTTGCCTCACGATGTTGTCCTTCGCCGAAAAGCTCAGTGGTAAATTCATATTGAATTTCGCATATAAGTAAACTTAGAGGTGTGAGCCGGAATCGGACCCCGACCCTCTGCATGAGAGGCGGTAGGTCGAACCACTAGGCCACCACGGCTTCATTACTGCCCCATTATTACGGCGACATTATTACTGTCCTTTCATTATCGCTAAATAACTTTTCAACCCGCTAAAGTGTAAATTATAGCAATAATTTTGCTTTCGGTATTCGTACCGCAACGGATAATCAGACCCGAGGGAATATGGTAAAAAATGGTCCATAAACAGGTGCTTTAAATTATAGGATGGAATATGGGCTTATTCTGATGGGAACGGAGTTGGAAGAAAATAGATACTAATCCATACTAATATTATAGATACGAAAGTAACTCTGTCTGTCTGTATATCTCCCTGTGAAGACACGCTTCAACCGCTGGACCGATTTAGATGAAAGCCAGAAGCTAGCATATTATATAAGCTGCCCGACTTCGCCCGCGTGTAACATGGTTATCGCGTTCCAAAGTAGCCTATATAGGCTACTTAGATATAGATAGTTGGAGATAGTTGGAGTCACGTGAATAAATATTCTTTCACGGCACTCCAACTATCTCCATACCAAATTTCATCTAAATCGGTGCAGCGGTTTAAGCGTGAAGATATGTAAAATCGGGCGTAGTAAATATACCCATTCAGGTAAACACATGGCTTACCTAGCTGTGATTTTTATTCGCATTTTACGATTTTGTACGCGTAATAAAGAGTTCAAATCATCATCAAATCAGGTCCATCATAAAAAGGTAATGTAACAACAACAAAAATATTATTTATTGAACACCATAAACAAAACGCAGAAAATACAGAAAGAATACACAGTGAAAAGGTCAACAACAGGCGGATTTATCGCTAAACAGCGAACTCATCCAGTCAAGCTTAGGAATGTAGAAAACAGGGCTTGAAACCGGTTTTTGCCCCCATACAAATAAACCGGTTTGCTTATCGTTCTTTCGTTTACTATTTCATGTTTAATAAGGCTAAAAAATTATACGAAAAATAATTCTAAATATTTGGCTATTTCGGGGTTTTTTTAATTAACCGGTTACAAGCCCTGGTAGAAAATGCCAAACAATTTAAATATTTATGTAGACGACATTTTTGAAACCCGTATTTTTTTTCATTTTGTTGGCTCATAATCGTTTCGAATAAGGCTTGCTTGCCGTCAGCTTAGTTTTCGAGATAAAAATAGGTCTCATCTTTTAATATTTCAACCTCCATTTTAGCTGAAATATCGTTGCAAATTCTGGTGTTTCGTTATGAATAAGTTATTAGGCATTTACTTGAAATAAATCGCCGGAGTCTGTATAGATAAATCATACTGTAATAGCTCCTGCTATCTTATTACGCCTTTTGCAATTTTGGTGTCGTCGGTTAACAGGATTAGCTTTTTATATAACTTACCTACAGGTTGAAAGATGAACGCGGAGAACATGAAACTAGAGAATAACAGTCAGCTACACAGGCATACCTACTCAACTCTTTATTACCCTGAAGTCGTACGCGTACCAAATTGACAAGCAGACGTTTGTTTGTATAGATTGTTCACTATTTATAATAATAATTGTAAATTAAATGTTCTTACTCTTCCTGTATTACTATATATAATATTTTTATTTATGTATGTTTATCTAACTATTACTACTACTACTACTACTACAGCCTATTTGCGTCCCACTGCTGGGCACAGGCCTCCTCTCATCACGAGAGGGTTAACTATTACACCTACAAGTATATAGCATATAGTTATTTATTTTTATGAATGTATTCCTTCATTTGTATAACGCTCCGTGGGTCACACAATGGTTGCTGGCTGAAAATCAGCGCTGCAGGTGTTTCTCACCTCAGCAAAATGCTGAGCCAGACACCCGTTCACCGCCGTGAGGACACAGGCTCCCTTGTAATCCCTTTTTTGTAGTTTCTTTTGTTTAATTTCTTGTAATCTCAAGTGTGTCTATTATGTATCTTATGTATGTGTCTTCAGTGTGCATAGTGAATAAATGATTTTCTTCTCCTTCTTCTAGATGGGATTTTTGTCTAACAAGATAATAAATTTTGTCTTATAACCCTTCGTCTGCGTTTGATAAGGGTCCTAACCAAAATTTTGTCACTCTTTTTGCATTTTTTTTATTAGTACTGCATCGATCCGTGGAGACGGGAATTCACACTTTTATTTTTTAGCCACAGACGAAGGGATAAGGGATGCTATGAACTTGTGCTTTCCCTCCGCGCTACAATACTTATGTAGCTTTTTAAAAGGATATGTCTTTAATTATCTCAAAACCGGCCACGCATTTGACGTCTTCAGTGTTGCTTAGGCGGTGGTTGTCCACCACAAGAGCCTATTTACGTTTTCACTGCTGGGCACAGGCCTCCTCTCATCGCGGGCCTGGTGCGGATAGGGGAATGTACATACAACCTTGCATACTTTGCCGATGGGTCAATCAACCATTTATTGCTATTGTTCTGTCCCGTTTGCTCAGAATTAGATGAATTTCTTAGAAAAACTGTTATAGACTATCAAGATATTTATAAGATGCCAAGGCATTAAAAGTGGCGAAGAAACTCCGCGTTTGGGTGGATTGAAACCAATAAAATCGCAGTTTACCCGTAACCAGGTGCGTGCAGGTTACCTCGCGATGTTTTCCTTACGAAAGCTCAGTGGTCGATTGAAATTGACGGTGGTCATCAATTCTTACTTTTTAAGATTCTTATAAAAAAAAACATTTATAATAATCTCTATATGTTTTTTGTTCCAGCGGCGATCGAGTCCCTTCACGCGCCGACAGGAGGTGGGGTGGAGCTGCCCTGTGACGTCACACCAACCCTGCCAGATGATCAGATGGGGCTCGTCATCTGGTACAAGCAGGGCCACGACGCGCCCATTTACTCGTAAGTGAAGCTTTTCTATCATCAAGCAATACATCCATATTATTATAATATTACTAGCTGACCCCGCGGACTTCGTACCGCCTTAGAAACTTTTTTTGGGCTATGAAAAATAGCTTACGTCCTATTCTCATACATACACTCCAAATTTCATAAGAATCGGTCAAGCCGTTTCGGAGGATTTTGGTTACAAACACTGTGACACGAGAATTTTATATATTAGATAGAGAAATGCGAAAGTAACTCACTTGCCTGGAAGAGATCGCTATTTAGCGATAAGTCCGACTGTTGTTTACCTAATTAATGTGTACTACGAGTATTTCTGTATTTTCTTTGTTTTGTTTATATGGTGTTCAATAAAGAGTATTGTTGTTGTTGTTGTTGTTGTTGTTGTTGTAACTCTGTCTGTCTGT
Source organism: Aethes cnicana (assembly GCA_963971205.1). Classification (NCBI taxonomy): domain Eukaryota; kingdom Metazoa; phylum Arthropoda; class Insecta; order Lepidoptera; family Tortricidae; genus Aethes; species Aethes cnicana. The sequence goes on along the minus strand of OZ020295.1, from coordinate 6,908,536 downwards.
TTGTTATCTCTTCACGCGTCAACCGCTGGACCGATTGAAATTAAATTTGGCATGGAGACAGTTGGGGTCCTGGGAAAGGACATAAGATGGTGAGTGAATCGTTGGCCCGCGTAGTGGTAACATACATTTACAAGTGTACAGACGTCCTTGCACGCACACAGACGTCCTCGCACGCAAACATTGATACTTCATTCGAATTGTGTTCGAAATCGTGCTTTTATAAGCCGTGTCCGCCGTGTGCCTGAGGCCTAAGATGGAATGTCTCTGTGCCAGTAATTTCAACGGCTGCCTTAACCTCTTATCCCTCCGGAACATAACAGTGGCAGCACTGCTATTTGGCGGTAGGTTAGCGGTTAAGAGGGAAGAATAGGGCTCGGCCGGTACGGTACTCGTTCATACAAAAATTACAAAAAGAGAAAACGTTTTTCCACTACGTTTATAGGTTTTTTTTTTATTATTTGCAAGAACTTTGAATCCATCGCAAATTAAAAAAAGGAAAACCTATAAACCTAGTATTTCAGTGTGTCAATAACGTACTAAAAAATCAAGGAGATTGGAAAATATTTAGAAGTGGAAAAACATTTTCTCTTTTTATATGGACGCGTAGTAGGTATTCTTCCCTCTTAAGACATAGATAACAGTCATAAAAAATAACCAGGAGTCCATGGATAAGCCGTTACAGGTGGAGGATCAAATCTTGCTTGACTACACCAAATTTCTTTTGGTCTTACTTAGATTTGATACCTTCTATATATAGTGGGTTATTTAACTAGACGCAATGAATTGGAGACTCTCATTTATTTTGCGCAGTCATTGTTATCTATGTTAAAAAAGTCCAAATGGATTTAAAAAAAACATTAGTTGACATTATCTTACCCTCATTATTTTATTTAAGTAATTACTTTTTTATTAACTTAATTAAAGGCTCGATATGACCAATCAAATATTTAAAACATTGATAAAATGAAGTATTTGTAATTTTTCGGTGATTATCTTTCTACCTACCTCAATTGAAATTATATGTAAATTACAAAAGCTTTCGAACTCCTTTTATGTTTATCTTAATTTAAATTAAAAAATCACTTAACATTTATACCGGCAGCGACGAAAACTATATCTAAAAATCCCGCTTTTATTACCATGTTAACAAGGCTTATTTTATATTTTTGTACGTAAGTTATCTTGACTATACCTTAATGCCGGATATTAAAACATACTTCGAAGGCATTAACCCATGTAAGTTGACAGCATTAGAATCAAATGTCTTTTATCAAAATGACCGAAGCCCACAGTTGAGTCATGTCGCTTACGCCCTGTTTTAACCTTCGAAGTCCCTTTGATAGAGCCGAATGTCGGATTATAGGCTGAGCGCCAGCCGAGGTTTCACTTACCTCGTCGCATTACGAATTGATCAAAGGTAGGTGCTCATTCATTCAGTGGATTATTTTGAGCTCTTACGTGTACTTGGATTAGAGAATAGTAACTGTGATAAGCTGTTCGTAATTGGTGAATACGGTACCCTAAGGTTTTTGTAAAGGTGATCAGTGACATACACTATTTATATAGTTGGATCTTTCTAATAAACCTTCAGTATGTATAAATTTATAAATATTTGTGCTAGGGCATAGAATAAAGATTTCAGTTGTAACTTTAGGAATTTTGTGTGTAACTTTAGCGTAGTTTTATATAGGGTAAAGCAAAATGATGTGACGATATTTTACTCACAGTATCAGCGATTCTAAGCATGCTTTTTACGGTGTTATATTTTCTCGAGTTGGTAAAAATCAAGAAAAGTATGGAATTGAGGTATCGCTGACACCACACCATTTTTACCAACTCGAAAAAAATTAAAAGCCTAAAAACCATATGTACTTAAAATCGATAACGATACTGTGGGTACAATACGATCACAACGTTTTGCTTGGCCCAGTATATTAAATTAAGCATCATCATTGTGTTTGAAATTAAATATTTAACTCATACTTTGTACCTGCTACAAACTTTATGAAAAATCGAACTTGAGGTTCTACTTTTAAGTAAGGGCACACGGCGGACACGGCCTATAAAAGCATGATATCGAACACAATTCGAATGAACTGTCAATGTTAGCGTGTGAGGACGTCTGTACACTTGTAAAGGTGTGTGTACCAACTACGCGGGCCAGTGATCCACTCTCCATCTCCGGAATACTCCGGATGAAACAAATGACGGTAAGGGCGGGTTGGGCGCGAGTTGCGCGCCGGCTAGATTCAGGCGGGTGATTCCGTGGCCGTTCTGTATGTAGTACTATTAAATATTCTGTGGTAAGGGCTATAGTTATCTAATACACACCATTATATCCGCCGCGGGCGCTCGGAACAAACCGATTAACATATAAATTAACGTGTTATAATCCTTTTGGCCCAATTTCGGGATTTTCATATCAAGCGCCACATGAGCCGAATTTCGTTACATTGAAAGCTGTTTTGAGAATACAATCTTAATCCAAAGCTTTGGAACACAAAATGGGAAACATTTTCTCGTGGACTTACGTCTTTTGTGCTTTGAACGAGGGTAATACAATTTGTATCTTAGCACAACGGGACAGAGTTTTAAATAAGTGTTGCTTTTGTTAAAGTTTGCTCTTTTTGGTGTTAACAGGATTTGTGTTAAAGATACCTTGTTATGGAAGGGCTCAATCAATCAAGAGAGATCAATTAGTACCTACTGTCAAATGTGGGAGCTTACCAGTCACATCAGTCTATTTACGGCCCACTGCTGGGCAAAGGCCTGCTCTCATCACGAGAGGGTTTTGGCTATAGTCCCCACCCCACGCGGGCCTAGTGCGGATCGGGGAATTAAATTTCTGGCAATACCGCCGACCTACCCTCGTTTTGCATATAAAATTTTGTTGGATGATTTTAAGAGGGTTTATTCCGAAAGTTGGCAACGTCGCAAATAGCTGTCAAATTTCTGAATATTACCGAATGAAAACATGAATAATCGCTCCGTTATTGAATAAAAAACATCGCTCCATGAAATTTTAGTAGGTATTATAGAAGTAATAACTTTTGAAAACTTTCCATCGCATTTTAATGTAATTTAATGAATTTAATACCTACTCAACAAATATGAAACAGCACAGCACGCATTATTCAATAGCTGAGCGATTACTTAAGTTTTTTTCACTCAGAAAATTTTGAGAAATTCATAAAAACAGCTTAGGTAATATTTTATTTATATGCGACGTTGCCAACTTTTGGAATAAACCCTCTGATAATCCTCGTCTTACCCCGCTAACCTGCCGCCAAATAGCCTGTTGTGTTCCGGTAGGGGGTTAAGGCAGCCGGTGAAATTTCTGGCACAGAGGCATTCCATCTTATGCCTTTCATTTCACCGGCTCGCTTATACCTTACCTTACTACCTACGACTTCGAATACAATTAGAATGAAGTGTCAATGTTTGCATGCTAGGACGTCTGTATGCGTGCGAATACGTCTGTACACTTGTAAACGATTGACGCACCATCTCCGGATGAAACAAATGGCGGTAAGGCGAGTTGGGCGCGAGTTGCGCGCCGGCTAGAATCAGGCGGGTGATTCCGTGGCTATTTTCTACGTAGTACTATTAAATATTCCGTGCCGAAACACAAAAAGTTAATACGTACGTATTTATTTATAAATAACGCTTTTGTTATAGTAAAACCATTACACATAAACATTCCGAACTCATGTAAAGCGTTGCCCTTTATCGTGAAACTTTTTTACTGCCCAGGTTTACTTTTCAATTTGTACGGCTCATAAACGCTTTATAGCCGTAAAAAGTTCTGCTATACGACTGTTAAAACGCATCTATCCCCATTCCTTTTACTAGACTTTTTATAAATTCCTATTGTAAAACATTCTAAGTTACTTTATAGTAAGAGTACTACACCAGTAATTTTCATCATCATCATCATTGACCAAACATAATTTTCATAATCAATTTCAATTGAATTACGTTCACTACTGATTATTTTCTATTAAAGCTCGCTAGTGGTTAGGGCCTGGTGCTAGGTCCGTCCGGGGTGGTACCACCGTCTTTCCTCGCTAAGCTGCCGCCAAATAGTAGTGCTCGCACTGCTGTGTTCCGGTAGGTTAAGGCAGCCGGTGAAATTTCTGGCACAGAGGCCTTCCATCTTTGGCCTCGGGGTTGGAAACGCATACGAGGTCTTATGGTTTCCTAATGGGGGATCATTTAGGATTTCGGTGTCCATGGGCCGCAGTGACCACTTACCATCAGGTGGGCTGTGCGCTCGTTTGCCTATACCAATGACATGAAAAAAGAGTCACTATAAATGAAAATGAGAGCTTGGTGAAATTTCTGCTGGGCCACGATAGGAACCCTGCATCAATCGAAATCTCTTGTCCTGTGTTCTTGCCCAATCTGAATACATACATCGCCCCTCCCCCCCATGTAACGCACAGTAACGTTTTTCTGTACGCCCTCCTCCCCCTTAGTAAAACGTTACGTAACCACCAAGTGACCATTTTTACCCAAAAATCACAATTATGCGGCGTAAAGTACCGGAAACAATGTTACGTAACGCGTAGTTCAAACACCCCCTCCCGTCCCTGTAACGCATCGTAACGTTTTACAAGACCTTCTCCCCCTCCCAAATTCGTTACGTAATACTTGGACGCTCCTATACATAAAATCACGCCTTTTTCCCATAGGGGTAGGCGGAGACCACTTCCTTCTACTAAATTAAGTCAATTTTCCGAAAGACCAACAACTGGGAGTCAGATAAAGTCCATTGACCTATAAATAAGTAATAACATATGGACGAACAGTGCCGAACAGAATATGTCAAAATATATGGAGCAAACTGACATTAGAAAATACGTTCCAATAGCGCCTCTTTATGACGAAGGCCAAACGGGTGCCCGAGGTGTGCGGGCACAAACAAAAATAAATCTTTATTACAAAGTATTGCGTCCATTTAAGCCATCTGTTCCAATAGTTACCTTGCTTAGAGATCTTCTACTATCTAAAGTCCCGCGCCTTCACATTTCAAAACGCTTCAATGTATTTAAAAAGCACCACCAACACTCTCAACACATGTGTGCGTGCTGAGACAGCCATCAACTATGCGTAGAGAGTTTTGGTGGTGCTTTTTAAATAATAATTTAAAAAATAAGCGTTTTGAAATGTGAAGGCGCGGGACTTTAGATAGTAGAAGATCTCTACCTTAACTATGACTGAGTCATAGATTGAAATTTTGTATATCTCCAGTCTTGCAGACGAGCATATGACAAAGTCCCTTTGAATAGACCAATGTATGCATGCGTTCTATTGTGAAAGGTGAAGCCGTGGTGGCCTAGTGGTTCGATCTACCGCCTCTGATGCAGAGGGTCGGGGGTTCGATTCCGGCTCGCACCTCTAAGTTTACTTATGTGCGAAATTCAATTTGAATTTACCATGAGCTTTTCGGTGAAGGAAAACAGCGTGAGAAAACCTGCACGCATCTGCGAAGTAATTCAAAGATGCGTGTGTAGTTCCCAATCCGCACTGGGCCCGCGTGGGGACTATAGCCCAAACCCTCTCGTGATGAGAGCAGGCCTGTGCCCAGCAGTGGGACGCAAAAAGGCTACAGTAGTAGTAGTAGTTCTATTGTGATCTGCCGGCACCTAACCTACGTCAAACAAGAACAAAGTTCAACGTCATAGCTTGTTTGCCTTTTCACGTGATTGATAGTGTTCTGTTAGTTTTGTTGGCTGGAAACCATTTTCGTTGTTAAAAGTGTTAAATTAGTAGTCGCTTTTTAAATTAGGCTAATCATGTTCTTTCTCGCGTTTTAGTATCAAACTAGTTGTGCCCCGCGACTTCGTCTGCGTGGAATATAAAATAACCGATAATTTTTCTTTCCGACATCAGATTTCAAATGTTGCTTCAAATAATGCTCTGTCCATCTGCGAAGATTACATGCAAATCGGTTCAGTACTTTCGGAGATTAACTCTAACAAACCGACAGATAGTCAGAAAAGAATGCTAAAAATCGCTGTTTTGTGGTCTACCACACATCTTTAGTCGCCCCCTTTCCTTTTTTTAACTTTTCTTTGAAAACTTTTTTTTTACTTTTCTTCGGCTGCTCTTTTATTATAGTATATACAGAAAGATAGATATGATATATATAGATAAGTTTTTATATCTGCATTCAATATCCCCAATCCGTGGCTCGCGTGGGGACTACATACATATCTACAGCCAAAACCCTGCCCAGCAGTGGGACGAAAATAGGATATTTTTGTGGTGGTTCAACACTATTTTGGCAAACTGTAGTAAAAAAAAATAAAAATAAATAAAAACCGCCTTCAAACTCTGACAGACTGCGAAGTTGGTGTCAAGTAAACCGACCCAAGGAATAAATGATAATCAATATAGTGCACTTGACATTGACATCGTTTAAAGTTGGAAGTTTACTTATGTGCGAAATTCAATTTGAATTTACCACTGAGCTTTTCGGTGAAGGAAAACATCGTGAGGAAACCTGCACCATCTGCGAAGTAATTCAAAGATGTTTGTGAAGTCCCCAATCCGTCCGCACTGGGCCCGCGTGGGGACTATAGCCCAAACCCTCTCATGATGAGGGGAGCCCTGTGCCCAGCAGTGGGACGCAAATAGGCTGTATTAGTAGTAGTAGAAGTCCCATTCGCTATGGGTCCGCGTGGGGACACTGTTTATTGAATTATCTCTATACATATAACTGTGGTGATATTTCCGACTGATAACTATGGTACGAGTATATATTAGGTTTGACCTATATGAAGGATTCTAAGATCATAATCATAGCGAGCGTAGTTAACGAAATAAGGTTATGTATTCTATATGCCCAGGCAGGTGACGTCACAGTGTAAAAATTTATAACAGTATACTAACAAATGTTTGAAACAGTTTTTATTCATGTCATGCTGAAAAGACGGGCACAGGAAAAACTGTTTCTAAAAACGTTAGTAGTCATAGTAAGACGGGGCATTTGCTTTTTCCTTTAGTTGCCCAAAGTAAGTTAAGCGGGGTCTTTTTCTCCTTCTTTCAATGTTTTTACATGTAAAAAATCAATGTGCCTCAAATTGTACACAAGTTTCAGAATGGTGCAGCCACTATTTGGCAATTTTTTATAATACAAAATGCAAACCCGAGACCCACGAGCTAGCGCTAGTTGAAAATATTTTTTCATAAGCCTGTTTTTATGATCCAGTGCTGAGTAAAGTGATCTTAAAGCTTTCTGACACCTAGCTGTTATCATCAAGCGATACCCACCAAGCTGTAAGCAAAACGTTTCCGTTTCTTTTTTTATCCTTAACGTTAGTAAGCTGCAAGCGACTCTCTGGGTCTGTCTCCTGGGTTCTGTATTGATTCTGTGCAATACCTACCGACCGGGTAACAAACGAGTTTAATTACCTATTTAGTCAAACTGATCTTTTTCTAATACAGTTTTTTTCTTATTCTTGCCGAAGTCTCATTAGGCTTATTTGAAGAATCAATCGCGAATTAAATGTGTTTATTATCAAGAGTATATGCTTTCTTATTTATTACTAGTTGTGCCACGCGACTTCGCCTGCGTGGAATATAAAATTGCCGATAACTTCCCAACTAGCAAAGTAGTCCTATAACCAAAATTATAAGACTACCAATTCTCATAATAGTCTAGTAAGTGCACTGAGAAAGACTTTCGCTCTTATATTGGCATTCCACGTCTTGTTATACTCAAGATCTCGTGTTCTTATAAATAGGCTTGTAGTGTACAAGGTTAAGCTATAAGTCTTGTTACACTCAAGATCACTTGTTCTTATAACAAAGCTTTATAGTTTACTATAGGAGTACGTTATAAGACAGTTATAGGACATGGTATCTTATAAGTGCATGTTACAAGACAAATAGTCTTTGTAAATTTTCAGCTCCAATAGTAGCATTCGGTGAGAGTATAAGGTTTTATTACACACTTGAGCAGAACCTTTATAAGAGTAAAAGCTCTTATTAAGAGCGCTGTGAGAGCAATAACTCAAGATCACTTGTTCTTATAACAAAGCTTTATAGTTTACTATAGGAGTATGTTATAAGACAGTTATAGGACATGGTATCTTATAAGAGCATGTTACAAGACAAATAGTCTTTGTAATTTTTCAGCTCCAATAGTAGCATTCGGTGAGAGTATAAGGTTTTATTACACACTTGAGCAGAACTTTTATAAGAGTAATAGCTCTTATAACATTCTTGAGCAGAACCTTTATAAGAGTAAAAGCTCTTATTAAGAGCGTTATGAGAGCAATAACTCAAGATCACTTGTCCTTATAACAAAGTTTTATAGTTTACTATAGGAGTACGTTATAAGACAGTTATAGGAGATGGTATCTTATAAGTGCATGTTACAAGACGAATAGTCTTTGTAATTTTTCAGCCCCAATAGTAGCATTCGGTGAGAGTATAAGGTTTTATTACACACTTGAGCAGAACCTTTATAAGAGTAATAGCTCTTATAACATTCTTGAGCAGAACCTTTATAAGAATAATAGCTCTTATTACATTCTTGAGCAGAACCTTTATAAGAGTAATAGCTCTTATAACATTCTTGAGCGGAACCTTTATAAGAGTAATAGCTCTTATTACATTCTTGAGGAGAACCTTAATAAGATTTCAAAAACGTATCTACTCTTGTTTGATGCTATTATAAGAGTTGACCCACTGAATCAAACGTGAACTTTATTAAGAAAGGGTCCCGTAGAATCAAATAATTTAGATAATTTAAGTGAAGATGAAAATAAAAAAGGTGAAGATTTCGACAAAGAAAATTACACAGAAGAAGATAAGGAAGAAAGTGAAAAAGATAAAAACCTCTGGCCCTGAAGTATAACGTACCACATATAATGTAATTCTCAGTGAACCTAGTGTATGAGAGCACTAAAGAGGATTTCTCGAAATGCCCACGTGAACGAAAAAAAAAATTAAATACGTGTTAATGTTTACGCGCATACGAAGTCGCGGGCAAAATCTAGTACCTATAATATAAAGTCAGTCAGACAAAACATTCAAGACCAAAAATAACATTTTTTTACGATTTATAGGGATTTACTACATTTTAAAATTATAAACTGTAAAAAAATCATGGGTTAGAAGTGTTTATATTGAATTTATGACGAACCCTAATTAATGTCAACATGGAGGGCATGATGTTCTTATAATAGTTTGAATAAGCGCTATTACACTTATAATAGACTTAAAACGCTCTCATTTAAACCAGTTTTTATTATGGCGGATATTTATTGCAATATATTGTAATAAACTTATTAAAAGAATGGTGTGATGATGAAATTTTAGAGGCGCTTTTAAAATATGTTTCTAAAATACTATATTTTAACGATGAATATCACTTCCCCACTAATTCATTCTCTATTAACCCTATATTCACATCCCTACTTCACCGGCTACGATAAATATTAGTATTATGTCAAAAAGATATTGTACTTACCTTTTTAATTCCAAAAAACACTCACAACACAAACACTAAACCACATTTGCAAGATGTACTGACATTTACTATTTTAATCTTATAAAGAGCTTGTCACAGACACTTACAAGAGCAATTGTACTTATAAAGGTTTTGAGTGCATATTATAGGACTTAATAGCATTCTGTAAGTAGATTATAAGACTGTTACAAAAACAAATGTGTGCCCAAATCCAGGTTTGTAGATAGCTACAAGTACTTTATAAGCGCAATAAAAATAGGCTTGAAGAGTACTATAAGTGCATAATTTGCTAGTTGGGTTTTCTTTCCGATATCCTATTTTAATCAAACATAGCTTATATGTAGCTCCGAATGATGCTTTATCTACCCTTAAAAACTGCATTCGAATCGGTTTCTCAGGTCCGGAGATTAATTCTAACAAACAGACAGACAGACAGACGGAAAGAAAGAGACAAAAAATACCATTTTATTATAGTATAGATATATTTGTCAATTTGATACGTCATCGTCAGCCAGACTTGAACTACTGTTATTCGAAGTTTACTGCGTCTCGTTACTCGCCATGTTTCGCTTCGGGCCTCGGGCGTTTTCTCAAAACAAGGTATCTTAGAAACAGTTTGTAGTGCCAGCGGCTCCAAAAGGAGCCGGATCGTCTAACAGATCTCAAAACCTGGTTAACGAGATATTCGTTAATTTATTAGGTACCTATCTTAAGTGTTCTAAGATAGCTGTGGGCGTTAAGGTTCATGTTAAAGTTTAAAGGATCATGTTAATCTTACCTAGTGCCCTAAGTTCATGTGATATTGAGAATTTAATTTATGTATCCTATGAATAAAGCGATGTATCCACAACCATTTATATATACTACTAATAATAAGTCTGCAGAAGAAGTCGCGTCTGTAACTTGAAAATTAAAAGTAGCTACCAAGTCGAGGGGACTATATAAACGATACTGAACACAAAATAACAATTTTTAGAAAAAAAAACTGTATGTCCGGATTTAACTCGAAAACTACTGGACGGATTGCAACAAAATTTGCTATGGGGGATAGTTTATAATAGTCAACATATATGCTACTTTTTATGTCGGAAAAACGCTATTACCAAATTCAACGCGGACGAAGCTAGTTTATAATAAAGGGCCACACTGAAAACCAAACTTTTTGGCACACTTCGGCACAATTTATGTTATTTTCATTTTTAGGGTTCCGAAGTCCACAAGGAACCCTTATAGTTTCGCCATGTCCGTCCGTCCGTCCGTCCGTCCGTCCGTCCGTCCGTCCGTCCGTCCGTCCGTCCGTCCGTCTGTCCGCACTATTGCTCGGAGATGCTTAGGTCTAGAGAGCTGTAATTTGGCATGAATATGCATATTAGTTACGCTGACAAAGTGGTACAATAAAATTTTGAAATATATTTTTTTATAGGGTACCTCCCCTACTCGTAAAGTGGGGATGTAATTTTTTTTTCTTGCGTACCCCATGGTGCGGCATATCGTTGAATAGGTCTTAAAAAAATATTGTGGGTTTGTTAAAACCATTTTTTGATTAAGTGATGCGTTTGTGAAATATTAAGCTTTAAAGTGCTATTTTTTGTCAGAGTCACGTGTCCCCCCCCCCCTGCCAGCTAAATGGTGGTATTTGGATGGCTGAAAAAAATCACGGTTGTGGCATATATAACGTAGTTGAAAGGAAAACTATCAGAGCTAAGTAGGCTGTACAAACTTACGAGTAATAGTCGACCAACTTATAATGATGATTTTTCTCGAGCGACAGGGGCGTCGGGCGGGCACGTCATACCACAGGCTAGCTAGATGCTAATAAGTCTTAGAAAGGTACTGTGGGCATCCTCAACTTCGGAACCCTATAATTTGCGCGTGGCCCGACACGCACTTGGCCGGTTTTTTATTTTATTATATTTATTCCTGTGTCGAATTTATGTGTCAAGTAAATGTTTTTCTTCTTTCTTCTTCTTTGAACCAAAATATCAAATTGATACGTTGCCCGATCATTATCTCGTAGTTCGTCAAACGGGTTCGATTCCGACCCCTGTCATCTTTTTATTAAGTTTTATGCCACTCGTGGTTGCGTTCGGTCGACTTTGTAGAGTCGTGTTTTTTTTTTCCAATGCACAGCGTACACATGTCGGTTACATTCTTTCGAATTAGAAATAGTTTTCTAATGGGGACTATCGTTTCTTTGCTCACCAGTTGGCGCCACTGTTGACTGAGGTCCAGAGGCATAGCTGTCAAAGGTGACTTTATAAGATCGGTTCCGAAACAAAGTTTTCAATCTTGAATCTCATTAAGGGCTTACCCACTAGGCCGTACCATACCATGACCGTAACCGTAGCTTTGGTATACAACGGTGCTCATACGTTACAGTGGGCATGGACACTGTAACGTATGAGCACCGTCGTATACCGAAGCTACGGTTACGGTCATGGTATGGTACGGCCTAGTGGGTAAGCACCTTTAAGTTTATTAATTATAATTAACTATCATCATATCGTGTAGCTATGCCGCAATGTTGTGCAGTTCCGTTTCGTTTGAAAAAAAAAAACGATTTTTCAAACCTTTTACATTCATCGTCAAATAATCCAAAATGCGATAATTTCACGGAGGAGATCACTTTTCAACAGGTAAATTAAAGAAATTTATAATTTATATCACGAAGCCCGCCAAAACCAGTGAAAAGTGAATGTGGATCTCACGCGACACTAGCGCCTCTAGTGGCAAATTCACACGCGATAGCCCCCATTGGTTTGACATGTAGACACCCCGCTCCCGTGGAAATATCGGGATAAAAAGTATACTAACTGTCTCCATATCAAATTTCATACAAATCGGTTCCGTGCCAAACAAACACACTTTCACATTTATAATATTAGGTAGTATGGATAATTGGATATGGATTATTTTAATATATTTGAAGTTTGAAGGTGTTGAACTCGTGTGACGGTTTTAACAGCATGACGTTTATTTTAATACCATTTTAACTCCTAAATGGTTATTACGTACACGTTTCCTATACTAAACGGTTTATTACATGTCAACCGAACTATTTTGCTATAAAATGTATCGGTAGCCACTACATTTGCATAGGTTAATTACTTGGCTTTAATTTGTTTTTAGTGCTTATTATTCTGGGCAAATATGCTTTAATAACACATAGTTACATTTACTAGTAAGAGCGCGCAGGTTACCTATTATGAGATATTTGAAGATATATCTACTATTTCAGCAAATTTTATATGATATGCAATTAACTGTCAAATCGGTAATGTTGTTTTCAAACTAAGAAGTATGCTGATTAAAAGAAAAAGATGACAATTTAAGGAAATAAAATCAACGAATAAATAGTTTCTAGTAATACCTTACATATTTTTGTTCGTTTTTGATCGTTACAATATTAATGAACGATTATGTGACTGTACGCTGTGCCTTGAATTTATAATGTATATAACAGTAGAGATAATACAGTAGGTCGGTTCTTCAACTGTTTTTCACATAGTGTAGTTTGAGGAGATTCTTATTGGGTATTACTAATAATAAGTCCGTTGAAGAAGTCGCGTCAATAACTTGAAAATTAAAATAAACTATTAAGTCAGGGGGACTTTATAAACAATACTGAACACAAAATCATGATTTAAAAACTATATATGTTTGTATGTATGTCCGGATTTAACTCTAAAAGTACTGGACGGATTGCAACAAAATTTGGTATAGGGGTAGTTTATAATGCTGGTCAACATAGGCTACTTTTATCTCGGTAAAACGCATAATTTCCGCGGGAACGCTATTACCGAATTCCACGCGGATGAAGTCGCGGGCAAAAGCTAGTTATTAATAACTTTTAATTATGTAGGTCGTTGAAGTAAGTTGATAAAATATTAACTGCTTCTCATACGTATGTATAATTTTCACGTTAAAGACCTTAGAAATGAAATTAAGTAATACGTACTCAAAATTAAATCATTTATTCAGCCAATTGGCCTCATACACTTCAAAATGAATTTATCAGCGCTTCCAAGACCCGCTAGCTTGAGAAGAAGCTCCGCAACAATCTCACCAGGATGCCTTTTTTTTCAAAATTACAATTTCACTTTACGTTTAAGAATACTTATTAATACAGTACTTACATTTAAAAGTAATACGGGGTCGAGCAAAACGTTTATAACGATATTTTAACCATAGTATCAGTTATCGATTCTAAGCATGTTTTTTCGAGTTTTTTTTTTGAGTTGGAAAAAAATTAGTATGGCCCAGTATGTGATTGACGGTGTGAGCGATACCTGTAGGTCTAGTGTATTTTTTACACCAAAAATGCAAAACGATGTCACGAAGTTATTCGAGTAAACTATTCACGAACAGTTTTGTTTTAGCACGCGAGTGTAAGCTTCAACTTCGGGCTCGGTTTGTTTTTACCTCTTCTCACATGAGTGTAAATCTTTATGCGCGCTAAACGCATCGATCGCGTTTGAGTTTATTCATCATTTTTGTATGAGAACACAAACAGCACCCCTAGCGGCAAAACATGGAGTCAATTCAGCGAGTGACGTTTACTTTACGAAAACGAATGTGAATTCGTTTACACGTTTTCCGACTAACTGCGAGTGTAAGCTCGTATTTGACAGTTTGAAAAGTAAATTAAACGAAACGCAAGAAGTAAAGTTCACCCGACTTTATCACGTGAGAACGTGAGAACTTAGGTTTTCCAACCTGTCGAATGCAAATTTATTTCAAAATTTTAGATTTTTTAAGTGAAATAAATGTTATATGTATGTCGTCTATGTCTTAATATGCTTGTATTGTGTTCTTGAGATAATTTTTACTAAGTATGTTATTTATTTAAGCTTTTTCGCATACGTATAAGTGTGTCTTTCTTTTTTAATGTTGAGATACTCCACGTTTGTGACGAATATACCTATAACTATGTACTTCGATTTGGTTTAACAAAAAACTAAATTACATAAATTACTCCGGGTTGCCTAGAAATTTTAGAAAATGTAGGTAACTTGGCAACACTTATGGCCATTTTGTCAATTTTGACAGAAAAAACCTGAAGAAACGCAAACGCGATCGAGACGCTTTCGAGACGTCTCTCGATCTCACTCACTGCCTTCCGTCACATATTTGACATTGTCGTGATTGACGTTTAACAAGCCTCCTCAAATTTGATATTAATGATAATTTAAATGTTTATTATTGAATAATTGCCGGCCTGAGGCCAATATTTTGATAATGGCGAAGTGTCCAAGACAGAAACCCTCAATTTTATAGTGTATAGCGGATGTCGCAAAGTGATGGTGACAATACATGAACGTGTGCGAGAACGGTGTTGACAAATGCACTCAAAGGTTAAAGATGAACCTTTTACGAATAGTTTACTCGAAGTGTGTTGAGTTGAGTTGAAAGATGGACGTTGCCGTTTGTTGAGCCTCACCAAGTTTACTTGATTTATCTTTTATATCGTACATTAATTGTTTCCTCCATACAATGCTCGGCCCGTAGGCCATACTTGAGATTGGCAAAATTGTCTTGCATGTAGAAAGAAGAGAAGAATCATACTTTAAGATCCATACTTCGAATTGAGCTAAATTTCCGGCAACGTAAAAAGAATTGGCGCGGCGCGTGGTTTGTTTATCATTATCAAATACGAAGGAGAATGCGTGCATACAAGCAAAAGACAGTAAGTATTAGACATAATATTATAGTAGGTAATTATTTTTATTTAACATAATATGCAATACCTATAATGCACACCCACACCAGTCTATTTACGTCTTACTGCCTCCTCTCATCACCAGAGGGTTTGGGCTATAGTCCCTACACGGGCGCAGTTTGGATTGGGGACTCGCACACATCCTTGAATTACTCCGCAGATGCATGCATGTTTCTTTAAGATTTACTATGTTTTCGTTCACAGTAAAGCCAAGTAGTAGATAATTTTGCACATAAGTAACTCAGAGATGCGAGCCGAATTCGAACACCCGCCGATCCACTGCATGAGGAGTTCTAAAGGTCGAACCACTAGGCCACCATCACGGATTCAAACAAATACTTACCTAATATAATAAACAAACACTTATACATATTTTCTTTCAGTGTTCCTTCTGCCTCTGCCCCGGCAAGTCAAGAACAACTGTGGCAACTTTAAGACCAGACCCCGTGGCTGAGCCAACTGCTGATTCCTACCTGAATTTCATCAGAGTTAATTTTAAACACTAATAAATCATGTAATATATTCCATTGAGTTTTTATTGGTGTTATTTATTGTAAGTATCTATATTTCTTTAGCATAATGTCAGCAACTGATCGATCAAAGCACAACCAAAGCTACTGGCCGTAGAAAGCTGAAATTTGGCATATGGGTTCCTTGGGGAATTGGGGGGTGTTACTAAGCATAATCCCGCGGGAGCTCTCCAAATTCCACGTGAATGAAGTCGCGGTCAGAATAAGCTAGATTGATATAATGCTTGTAGGTATTCACTCATAGGTATTGACTCATACGTATACAGCTATAAGTACTAAGCCACAATTTTCCATTTTTATATATTTCCCTTTGCGTAATTTATTTAACGTTAACGTTGGGAGTGGTGATGATGAGAACAAACTACGTCTTGGATACTTTCAATTTTATTTATTTCATAATAATTTAGAATTCTTAAATATATACTTATGTAGTACCGAAACGATAATCCATGACACGGCCTATCTCTCGTCCGTGCCGTGCCTTGTGGACGATGCCGATGGTGCTGGCACAATCCTCCACGCCTGGAAAGACTATTCCTATATCGACTACGTCGCGATGTACGCCTTTTCATCGTCCAGCAAAAAGGCTGGTTTAAAGCGACCGATTGATTCGCACGTCGCTTTGCCTTCTCTATTAATCAGGTACCCACGCTTTGCTCCTCCTCTCAACCACTAGAAATGAGCCATCATAAGGTGGCGTTAGAGTAGGGCGGAGTAAGATACTTCTTGTGAACATTTCTGTATTAGGTGAAGGAAAGTTGATCGATGGAGCCTTTCCGTTCTTTGACCGAGACAACATTAGCAATACCTAAGTATCTTCCCTTAAACATCTTCTCTGTAAAACTATCGTAGGAACAGTTCCTCATTGAAAAACATTCCTGCGGCAGCCTAATCGGTATTCCATATACTTTCCTCGCAGCGCTATATCCGGTTTCTTCCTCTAAACTATGCTTGTAAACAACTCCTAAGTCCCAACTATAATATGGTAGGTAACTCTTCAACCGAGTTCTCTCTTTCGCTTCTTGCCCAAATACATACTAGCTCTACTGATGTCATGTAGGAAATACCAGCAATTTTGTAAGGCACTGAAAAGTCCTGCATGCCGCGTGTCTTCTTAATTTTATCTCCATGTTTAGTATCTTCAAAAATGTTCAAACCAAGATCAAACTATTAGCCTGACAGTGACCTTGACAGATCGAATTGCGTATACTACTGCGTTTCAGTCATACTAAAAGTCACTGGAAAACGTGAACGTTTTCGTTTACTCACTTACTCGCTCGTCACTCATTCGTATTAATCAAAATACACTCGCTAAACCTTGTTACAAAACGTACCGCTAGGGGCGCTGTTCGAGTTTTCATACAATCTTGATGTAAACGCGAACGCGGTCGAGAAGTATTTTCCAGGTCCGAAAAATACACTAGAGGTACTGAACCCCATACTAATCTTTTACCTAAAAAACGTGCTTAGAATCGATAGCTGATTCTGTGGGTAAAATATCGTCACAACGTTTTGCTTGATCCTGTATAATATTGACCTACTGTAGCTATCCTCACTACGCAGTCGGCTCGTTTGTGACATTATACAGGGTGTTGACTTGTGAATAGTTAGTTAACGAATGGTATTTGCCGTTAACGAGCGTTATAACGTTAATCAGAAACTAGATCAGTTTTATGGTTTAAATTTGGTTATTTAATTGAGATTTCAACTCGTTACATCATGTTTTATGTTGATTGAACTAACGTTGTGTTTGTATAATAATCTTGGAGTCTTCTTAACATGAACGGTGAAGGAAAACATCGTGAGGAAAGCTGCACGCATCTGCGAAGTAATTCCAGGATGTGTGTGAAGTCCCCAATTCACACTGGGCCCGCGTGGGGACAATAGCCCAAATTGCTCTCGTGATGAGACGAAGCCTGTGCCTAGCAGTGGGACGTAAATAGGCTCACACTCATCTTTGAATTACTTCGCATATGCGTGCAGGTTTCCTCACGATGTGTTCCTTCATCGAAAAGCTCAGTGGTAAATATAAATCGAATTTCGCACATAAGTAAACTTAGAGGTGCAAGCCGGAATCGAACCCCCGACCCTCTGCATAAGAAGCGGTAGGTCGAACCACTAGGCCACCACGGCTTTTTAGCCGAATAATTGAATATTCAATGAACATGTCTTGTCTAAACATGTTCATTGAATATTCATTTTCAGGTACATATTTGTACACTTCAGCTGACTACGGCTGGGTGCAGTGTTCTGGGACTAATTCTGTGGGACGTTAGACGAAACCTTGTCTTTTCCACGGCTTTTTCTCTTAATAAGTCATCAAATTGCCTTCTTTGTCCACAGACTGGACACCAGGGAAGGCGTGACGTCACACTGGTCAGACCCCGGCACCCTGGGCAACCGGGCCTCCTTTCGGAGCGACACCAGGCCCGCTGTGCTCGTGCTCACCAAGCTAAGGTAAGCTCATCATTTTTCAAGGAAATTTACTTTTCAACTTGCTCGAACTCAAAAAGATTCTCAGTCGTTCGACTTCTGCGCGCAAAAGTCGTTTTAGGTTTTCGTACTTCAAAAGGAATAATTCGATTTTTGAGAATACAATATACCCGACTTTTGTAATCCTTTCATTAAACCCTTTATTTTGCTACCTCACTCGATATGCTTTGAGAAAAAAAAATTGGAAACGTTTAAAATTCGTCCAACAGTGAGCTATTTTGTTTTTTTGCAATTTTGATATACCCAAGTGTCACTCTCACAATCAAGACGAATCGCGACACCTCGCATGCTAAAATTCATCAAGCCATTATACTACAGAGCGTGCCAAAGAAATATACCTACATATCTACTTACATGCATACATACGCTCGAAAAACATAACCCTCCTTCTGGCGCAGAGAGTAAAAATAGGAACACGCATAGGATCACTCGTGTGTCAGTCCGTCCGTCCGCGCTTCTGTAAGCTGTGTTTCATGACGTCATCATTGTCAGGACCTTTTCTTATATCCAGGGATTCTCAGCCACGAAGTTGACAAGCTATTCGCTGTGTGCAAAGGCAGTGGTGGGGGATACGAAAACGATCGCAGCGTGTCACATCGCCAAATATGAAATTTCTGACGGACACCAGTGCAGTGAACTGTCACTGCTGCGTATTTATTTGCATTGCATTAAGTACATCTGGAGCGAGTAATGTCATCCGAGGCTTCTTTTGTCTTCATCTCTCGTTATGAGGTTAGATAAAGAGACATACAAGCCTTTACGCCAGAAATTTTCGTCACAGTGTTAATTCCACTTATTAGATGGTCCATAGTCTCGACCAAAGAGTATAGTTGCATATTGCGCCGCCAACTTCGCATCCGCTTGTCGCGCTTTCGTCGTGGACACTGCCAATAGTCGTAGAGTTAGTTATCTACACGGTAATTTTCTCTAATATTGGATTCAATTTCTTTGTTTACCTACCTTTTTAGAACGCATACATACCTACTTACATACATACATACGTTTGAAAAACATAACCCTCCTTCTAGCGCAGTCGAGTAAAAATAGGAACACGTATAGGATCACTCGTGTGTCAGTCCGTCCGTCCGCGCTTCTGTAAGCTGTGTTTCATGACGTCATCATTGTCAGGACCTTTTCTTATATCCAGGGATTCTCAGCCACGAAGTTGACAAGCTATTCGCTGTGTGCAAAGGCAGTGGTGGGGGATACGAAAACGATCGCAGCGTGTCACATCGCCAAATATGAAATTTCTGACGGACACCAGTGCAGTGAACTGTCACTGCTGCGTATTTATTTGCATTGCATTAAGTACATCTGGAGCGAGTAATGTCATCCGAGGCTTCTTTTGTCTTCATCTCTCGTTATGAGGTTAGATAAAGAGACATACAAGCCTTTACGCCAGAAATTTTCGTCACAGTGTTAATTCCACTTATTAGATGGTCCATAGTCTCGACCAAAGAGTATAGTTGCATATTGCGCCGCCAACTTCGCATCCGCTTGTCGCGCTTTCGTCGTGGACACTGCCAATAGTCGTAGAGTTAGTTATCTACACGGTAATTTTCTCTAATATTGGATTCAATTTCTTTGTTTACCTACCTTTTTAGAACGCGGATTTCACCCTCTATTTTCACCCCTTTCTTGAGCAAGGCGTCAACTTTCCCGTTTAGTCTACCGACCGTCGTTAGATAAATATGGCGACAAAGGCCCCATCTCGGGTATCGCTCGCTTTAATATGATTGGGGTAACTGGATACCTGGCCTTGTTGCTATGAATACAGGGAGTAAGTAAATAAAACGTTTCTTTGTTGAGTTTTGTTTGTGTTCGTCTAAAACTAGTTGTATGACTAGAGAGACTAGCATTTACAAACACGTGCAAACTTTCGATGCCGATGGACTCATGGTTTGTCTTACAGCGTCTGTATCTACGGTTTACCAATGAAACTGCGGTCACGGTTTTATTGCTATTGTACAAGAGAATTCTTAAAATTGTCGTCTGAGATAGTCGTCAAAATCGGTGTTGTCGGTTGTCTGTTTTTTACCTATCTGTCACCCCAAGTTTCGTCTTCCCCGGCTAGGCTGGACGCCGCATCAGCGTCTAATGCAGAGGAGGCTCTCACATCTATATGTAAGTATTCAGATTATTAGGATTTCTCCGGGATTTAAGTAAATCGTAATTAGACTAGCAAGTAATATCAAATTGATTCAAAGATCTGTGCTGAATCGATGAAGTTTTTACTGTTTGGTTTCAATATTTTATGAAAAAGAATTTCGTTTGTCACAACATACTCCGTCGCAAGCTGCATTGGTAAAGCCTGTGGTGTTACAAATATCTATATTTAGGCTTCGGTTTATCACTACTACTACTACTACAGGCTATTTGCGTCCCACTGCTGGGCGCAGGCCTCCTCTCATCACGAGAGGGTTTGGGCTATAGTCGCTACGCGGGCCCAGTGCTGATTGGGGACTTCACACTCATCTTTGAATTACTTCGCCGATGCATGCATGTTTCCTCACGATGTTTTCCTTCACCGAAAAGCTCAGTGGCAAATTAAAATTGAATTTCGCACATAAGTAAACTTAGAGGTGCGAGCTGAAATCGAACCCCCGACCCTCTGCATGAGAGGCGGTAGATCGAACCACTAGGCCACCACGGCGGAATTAAACCTGTCGGTAATTAATATTGGGATGGTCTTCAATCGACAACGCATTATTAAGGCATAGCATTAAGGCCGTTGTCTGACCCAGCATCGTCAAACTGCTCATATAAGATCAGACTTTTCTAAGAAATGTTAAAGTTAAAAATATGAAAACAAAACATATGTTATGTTTGATTGTATCATCCTTAACATTGACAGCTTTCGATACACGTTTCACGAAACTTCGCTCGATACAATTTACTTCCAAAGTAACCTCTAACTCGGACCTTTGGGCTGTCCGCCGCGGAACTGAAATAGCGGTTTGAACGCGGAGATGTGAACGGTGTCAAGGATGTGTATAATGGACAAACGATCGCAAATGTTCAGCGGTACCGCTATTTCCAATCCGCGGCGGAGATATGAAAACAGCCTAAATCAACTTTACTCCAGTTTATGATATCAAGCAGTGTAAAACTAAATATTGTAGAAAAGATATCCATATTATATGCATGAATTGACAGCTTTATAAATGCCATGTTTTTAGACCGTGTTAAATACTAAGTAAATCGGGCGTTCTGTGCGTAGCGCTTTCCCTTTCACTCTTTGCACAAGTGACAGTGACGGCTGAGCTGGGTATAGGAACGGCCTTAACGACCTCGTGCTTAGTAGGCAAGCCGTTTCCGCTTGAGCCAAATCAGCAGTTACAGAGTCGACGAAATTATCAAACTATTCCATCTGTTAATTAATATACATATATAAATGTACTTATAAAGAAATAATGTTATATTCTTGTTCCAGGCCTGAAGACAGCGGGCAGTATCGGTGTAGAGTCGACTTCATCAAGTCGCCGACGAAAAACACAAGACTCAACTTGACGGTGTTAAGTAAGTAACTATAGTACACTATGATGGCGCGAGCGATAACACTAGGAACGAGTGAAAATGACAATTTCGCACGTGTATCAAACGATATTTTTTATTACATTTGCGAGAAAAAAGAATAAAGAAGTAAATGATGAGGATGAAACTCAAAAAAACTAAGTTCGCAAAAAACAACTTTAGGCACGCTCACTAGCTGTCAAAAATCAAAAAGCGCTCGTTCGGAAATCACAAACTTTTGGCACGTTAAACAGGTATCGAAATGTTTACTTTATGAGCAACTGTACCTATTAAAAATCACAATTTTATTTATTTAGGATACTGCTTAAGCGTTGGCCTATAATAAGTAATAACATATGGACAAACAGTGCCTAACAGAATATGTCAAAATATATGGAACAAACTGACATTATAAAATACGTTCCAATATGCTAATAACGCCTCTTTATAACGAAGGCCAAGCCTACCTGTTCGGGCACCAGTTTTGACGAGGCCATTTTTCTCCGGCTGATTGTGAATCCTTTTTGTATGAATTTGACGTGGGTTAGGAGGCTAACCCGAGGTTAGCGGCTTTGTGCAAGTGCGAATTAGTAACTTAGTAAACATACCACGTTGAATATTTCATCGTAAGTACCTACATATACTATGAAAGAGCTAACTGTCTATACCTATAAATAATTACAAAGATAATAAATACGAAAGTAACTCTGTTTATTAATGTTTGTCTAACTGTTACACCGGGGGAGGACATAGGCTTTTATCCCGAAAAACACCTTCCCGCGGGAACGTGATAACAGAATTCCACGTGGGAATAACTTCTCATTTTTAGCTATTTTTGTTATCTTGAATAAAATAATCAATTAATCTTCGGAGGCTTTTATTTATTTAAATTATTAGTTTTCACATCATTATACGTGTTGTCGTGCCGCTGGTGGCCAGGTAAGAGGGGGAGAGGTAAACGTCACTTTTGACATATTCACATGACACTGACAGCTATGACATTACTAAGGGTGCGTTCCAATACAATTTTCACCCGAGCAAAGTTACTAAATTATTATCTAAGTAAATAAGAGTTATAAAAGTCAATGTTTCGTGTTATTAAACTGTTTAGTTTATATACCCTACTTACCTTACCCTACTATTACCCCTACTATTACCCTAGTATTACCTTACTTGTGGATATCTATAATTGGCTTTATTTTTTGTCTAAATTAATTAATTAATTAGTACTACTTTGCTGTTGATGTCCTTATAAATAAATAAATGAATTATTTCCATCAGTAACGGCTTCCTATTGCGTGTAGCGTAGATTGTTAAGGAAAACGTTTTTCCATGCTAATTAACTCTGCAAAGGAAATATCTATCATAATTTCCAACATCATAAATAATGGCTACTCATACTCACATTGTATTTATTGAGTACTAGTTACTTTGCTACTTGAAGCAGTTCTACTATTACAACAGCCTATTCACGGCCCAATGTTGGGGTATAGTCCCCACGCGGGCCCAGTGGTAAATTTAAATTGAATTTCGCACATAAGTAAACTTAGAGGTGCGAGCCGGAATCGAACCCCCGACCCTCTGCATGAGAGGCGGTAGGTCGAACCACTAGGCCACCACGGCTTCTTAAAAAAAAGAACATAAAATAAATAAAATTTTGCATGTATATTTAAGAGGATCAAATTAGCACAATGACATCATAAACGCCTAATACTCTAAAACCCCTTAAGTGTCACATTACGCTGTTATAATTTAACTTGATGTAGATTAAACGAAATTTTCATGCGGTTTTCAAGATAAGAGATTTCCATATTAATATTATAAATGCGAATGTAACTCTGCCTGTCTGTCTGTTACGCTGGACCGATTTGGATGAAATTTGGTATGGAGATAGTTAGAGTCCCGAGAAAGGACATAAGTAGGCTACTTTTCATCCCGGAAAGACGCATAGTTCCCGCAGGAACGGCGAAGTCGCGGGCAGAAGCTAATATTGTATATAGTCCCCTCGACTTGGCCGTTTTTTTTTTCAAGGTTCAGACGATTGATCTATTATAAGTAAGGATTCGCAATCAGCCGGAGAAAAATGGCCCGTCAAAACGGGTGCCCGAACAACTCGGGCACCCGTTTGGCGCTCAGTAAATTTGACACTTATAGTGTTAGGTTTACTGGTCATGTCAGTTTGCTCCATATATTTTGACATATTCTGTTAGGCACTGTTCGTCCATATGTTATTATAGGTCAATGGTTCAGACGCATTTTTCACTGACTTAGAGATCTTCTACTATCTAAAGTCCCGCGCCTTCACATTTCAAAACGCTTCAATGTATTTAAAAAGCACCACCAACACTCTCAACACATGTGTACGTGATGGCCGCCTAGCCATCAACTATGCGTTGAGAGTGTTGGTGGTGCTTTTAAATTATTATAAAAAAATTGAAGCGTTTTGAAATGTGAAGGCGCGGGACTTTAGATAGTAGAAGATCTCTACCTACGAGTACCTATATTATTACTAATAATATAGGTAGGTAGAGATTTAGAGATAATATTGTACATAATGCGATTCTATTGATCTTGTTCTATTGCCGTCTAGCGATTGTTTTGCGATGACTTGTCCGAGCCCTGATTATTAGCAATAGATTTGCCCTTCATAGTTACGTGTCTAGAAGCCCTACATCACGGGACTCATAAAGTCGAGGACACAGTTTACAGGTCGACTTAGTTTTATGACCGTTTCAGTTTGGAACGGATTACTGAAGTTTACGGTTAGAGTATAACGCAGCTTAGCCGTCGTATACTGGGGTTATGTCGGGATTACTACGGACAAGCAATGAAGAAAATGTCGTTTTAAAATTTTGTTAAATTATCTTTTTTCTAGCTTCTGCCCGTGACTTCGCGTGGAATTCGGCTATCGCGTCCCCGCGGGAACTACGCGTTTTTTCGGGTTAAAAAGTAGCCTATGTCCTTTCCCGGGACCCCAACTACCTCCATACCAAATTTCATCCAAATCGGTTCAGCGGTTGAAGCGTGAAGAGGTATCAGACAGACAGAGTTACATTCGCATTTATAATATTAACTAGCTTTCTGCCCGCGACTTCGCCCGAGTGGAATTCGGTTATCGCGTTCCCGCGCGAACTATGCGTTTTTCCTAAATAATAAGTAGCCTATAGATGTTCTTTCCCGGGATCCCAACTATCTCCATGCCAAATTTCATCCAAATCAGTCCAGCGGTTGAAGCGTGAAGAGGTAACAGACAGACAGACAGAAAGACAGACAGACAGTTACTTTCGCATTTCCACAATACAATATACTTTATTGAACACCACGCAATCAAGGAACAGTAGGTACAGATATAATGTAATTACACAAACAGTTATGGCATACAGCAGGCGGTCTTATCGCTTAATAGCGATCTCTTCCAGACAACCTTTGGACAGTTCTATATAATTTAATATGGATTAAGTACGCAGAAGATAAGAGCCATAGCGATTATTCGATCGAAATGTTAAATTAATCTTAAATTTATCTTAAATCATCATTATTATTTCAGCCGAAGGACCGGTCCTGTGCCACTCGCATCCACCGCGTTCCCGAGACCTTTACCAGGTCGTCGCTCCATCTTGTTGGAGGCCTACCGACCGCTCGTCTCCCGGTTCCCGTTCATTCAATCAATGTGTGTGCCTTAGTTTATATAAGCGCAATGTGCTCTTAAATAAAAATAGATAAAATAAATAAACGCCTAAAAAATACGCGATTCGTTCTAGCCTTAAACTAATGCAAATTTTGTACTTTTGTCTTGTACATATTCCAATCTAGCGTTGTATTCCGTCACTAAAGTGTGCTCATTCCAGAGACAATGTTATTTACACAGACTTACATTGCGTACATCGGAAAGCTCTGCATGTGAGTAATAAAGAAACCATAAAATCTCGAATTTGCCTACCTGGACCTCTTTTCTATTTAATTGCGTCTGAATCGGTGAGGTACCTAGAGATCTTCTACTATCTAAAGTCCCGCGCCTTCACATTTCAAAACCCTTAATTTTTTGATTATTATTTAATAAGCACCACCAACACTCTCAACGCATAGTTGATGGCTGTCTCAGCACGCACACATGTGTTGAGAGTGTTGGTGGTGCTTTTTAAATACATTGCAGCGTTTTGAAATGTGAAGGCGCGGGACTTTAGATAGTAGAAGATCTCTAACGTAATGTATGTAACGTACCGTATGATAGAAATTTTATGTATTGATTGTCAAATTTTATTGTGATCCTCAAGGCATTTGCTGTTCGAAGTTGTTCGAAATTTGAACGTATATACAACATCGACTTCGATTTTGTAATAGTATTTTATGCAACGTTGTATAAAAGAGGTCAAAAAAAGCCAGTCTAGGGGACGCTCCAAATTTTCATATACGCAACCTAGGCAGTGACAAACCACTTTCTATTTGCTAAGAAGGGCCCCGTCCGCCCATTTATTGGTATCACGAAAAAAGACCTAAGCCAACTACAATACTGCTGCTTCGTAGAATATCCCAAAGTTTATTACCCTATCTACATGGGAGTAAATCCCACTAACTACCCCTTAGTTGCCGCCCTCACAAAGAATCCGATAGTGATCAAATGGCTTAAATAAATCTCGTCGCCCTTCAAGGTTAAGTAAAAGACGTAAGCACAGAAAAAAAAGTGAAACAGCTAGTTTATTTTACCGGGAAAACTCTCGTTTTCTAAAGTGAACCCACCCACAATAGGCGCGTTCACCCCTGATGTAACGAAAATCATCTCTAACGTGTTTGTTCACCACAACTACCACAACAGCCTATTTCCGTCCCATTGCTGAACCACAGCAGGCCTCCTCTCATCACATGTGGGTTTGGGCTAGTAGTCCCCACGAGGGCCCAGTGGACTAAAGCAACATTAGGGTCTAAAGTTGTTTGTGTATTCATCTCCTTTAAAAAACGTTATTTTATTAATGTGGGGGATTGATTTCGGTATGGAAACCTAACGATTTAAAATAATTCTACCTTAACCTTTATCGCCGATTGCTATACCGTTATATTTTGGTATAAATAAACAGTCATCATAGGTTGCATGGATAACGTGATAAAATGATATTAAGGCATTTACATACCGAGGTAAAATTTTGCTGTTAATGAAAACGGTAGAAAATATCGGTATAAAATTCCTTTACCGGTATTTAACACTGTTTTCCTTACCGCTTTCAGTCCAGCGTTCCAGCGTTTTTTTACATAAAACCCAGGCTGTTTTAAGCTACAAAACAATCCCATTTTGCTTCCCTTTCCTCTTACTTAACAGTTTCGTTTTGTTTCGTGAACTTCTCAGTCAGAAGCCCGTAACTAAATAACATTTCGCGCGGACTCCTTCTGGGAATAACTCAATTACTAAATAGACTTAAAATCCGGTACGTGTCAATTTCCAAATGGTTGTGCCCTCGCCCTTTATTTTGAGAATGTTAGCTTCGTAACTTTTGCTTGAATGTTTATAATTTTGATTTAAAGCAAATTAAGGAAAGAGATTATTTGAAGGTTTCCAATACCTACAACTACACATAATAACGTAGGCTTTCTTTTCACAGTGGTGCTTTTATGGCGTGCTAGCATCCATATGATAGGCAACGGTGACATACCATTATAGCCGTATGTTAGTTTAACTTAGAGCTGATTTTCAACCGTCAGATAAAAAAACTTTGGACAGTAGGTTTATACAAAAGGGAGCCCCACTGCTATATGCAAGCATACGCTAAACGTGGTCGTGCACTGCTGTGGAAGTATCGTTTTTGTACCCACGTGCGCAGCTGTGGAGTTCCGGCCTTAGTGGAATAAAAAGCAACGTAAAACTCAGCTTTTCATGTCAGGTTGAGAAAACTGTTATTCCGTAATTGTTTTCTGATAACAGAAGGTCTTTATTTGTGGGCCGTTTGCAAGATACGAACACGATACTTAGGTTGATCGAAGACGAGCAACGTTATTTAAAAATAAATATCTATTTCTATTCTATTTCAGTAGGTTTTTCAGTAGGTTGAAGCCGTTAGTGGTTCGACCTACCGCCTCTCATGCAGAGGATCGGGGGTTCGATTCCGGTTCGCACCCCAAGGAAAGCATCGTGAGGAAACCTGCACGCATCTGCGAAGTAATTCAAAGATGTGTGTGAAGTCCCCATTCCGCACTGGGCCCGCGTGGGGAGTAGCCCAAACCCTCTCGTGATGAGAGGAGGCCTGTGCCCAGCAGTGGGACGCAAATGGCTGTAGTAGTAGTAGTAGGTTTTATATAGCGGGATTTTGAATTTACTGTCACTTTATTCATACCGATAGCCGTAGGTAGGTACTTTATGTAAGTACATACATAGGTATGTACCTACATGTATGTATGTACATATTGTCACGCCTATGTACCCTTGCGGGGTAAGCAGAGCGTTAGTGACCAAGGTCACATCCATCACGCCACCTTTGACAAGTTTCGAGGGCAGTGAGATCACCCACA
Organism: Aethes cnicana; assembly: GCA_963971205.1. Lineage (NCBI taxonomy): Eukaryota > Metazoa > Arthropoda > Insecta > Lepidoptera > Tortricidae > Aethes > Aethes cnicana. Next base: position 6,880,302 of record OZ020295.1, on the reverse strand, counting down.
TTGGCATGTAGTGACAGGTTGTCAGCCCACGGTATACCAATTGTGCCTTTTACAGTAAGCCCGGAAAACGAAATCCCATGATTCCTTATTAAGAAACCATAAGACCTCGAATGCGTTGCCTACCTTGAGGCCCAAGATGGAATGCCTCTGCCAGCAATTTCACCGGCTGGCTTAACCCTGACTTAGCACGGATTGGCGGATTAGGATATGAAAAGGAAATGGAAGGAACAGGAATAATACAGACGGGATTTGAGGGCGGTGGACAGGAAGCAGGTGAGGATACTATTATCTCGGAAGGAACAGTATGAGACAACATTAGCTCGGGAAGCCGGGTTCACGTACCCGTGTATCAGTAAACTGCCGGACAAGGAAGCTGCCACTTAGTACCCCTGTACTATAATGATGTGATTAGGGGTTCGGAGCTGTGGGGTCGAGAGTGATAGTCGAGTATGGTACGAATAGAATTCACTTTATTATCAAAAACCTTACATTAAGTACAGTAGGATTGTCGCTGAGACAAGCAATATGCGTTTATGTAGCAGTACGAGTAAACTATTGTGTTCCTGCTAAAGACCGAATGACGATAATCGACACACTTTACCCCTGACTGTCCTTTATGCGTATGTGTGCTTATTTTCCTCTACCCACTTAGAGATATCTGTATTACGAAACTTCGACGTAAGCAATGACTTTTCATCCTTTGATTTCAAAAGTGTGTTCCGTACCCTCATGATCACACATCACATTCATCGCAATTCTCGTTATTCAAAGTTGTTATCCAGTTAACTCTGTTCCAAGTTCCGTATGAAGTTTCCATTGTTAAATAGAAACTGCAGACAGTACACACCTCCATTGTGCACCGACTTAGTTATGTGGAAGTTGGTATAATTATGTGTTGGTCCATTGAATTCAACTTATCCTCTTAGGAAATCTTTGTTTACGTTGGTGGAAAAAATTGTGAGGAAACCATCACGTCATCAACCGCCAAATCCGCACTGGGCTAGCAACCAGACTCTTTCGTTCTAGGAGGGTCATGTCCTATGAATATAATGGTACGTCAAGAGTTTGTTGTGGTGGTTGTGGTGGCAATTGTAAAATTTCAACTCAAGAGGAGGTTGAGAACTCAGTAGTTAGTGTAAGTGTAGATAAGAAGCTATTGCAGCCTTAATCGTAATATGTTATTTTCGCCACTCTTCGCTTGGCCGCGCGCGATCGCCCTAAAAGTAATAGAAAGCCGTTGAACTAAATTACTATTACTTCCCTCAACTTAACTGAGGCATTTTTCTCCCCGAAGCTGTTGCGCGGCTATCCGATACTCGCTCACTTCCAATTTCAGGATATTTCAGTCGTTCACGGCCTTAAGCGCGTTTTTATCGCTACCTACCCGCAAAATAATCTTGGTGGAAATCACGTGGGAAGAATAAGATGGTCACAAAAGTAGACTACTGGTTTGACCTACCGCCTCTCAAGCAGTGAGGGTCCAGATCCAACTGATTAAATCGGGTTACTTTTTATGGAAAATCCTATATAAGGTGACCCGATTTCATTCCGTTAAGTGTACATATTATGTTACACCCTTCTGTCTGTAAAATTTAAATGTAAATGTTATTTCTTAAACAATGCCTGTATTTTAATTATATTTCCCTAAGAAACTATTCATTGTTTGCCCTAGCAACACATATGAAATGTCATAGTGACTTTATTGACATTATATTGACAATTAGCGTCAGATAAATCTCTGATTGGGTAATTAATTAATACAAATTAAGGATGTTGCCAGTCGAAATTAATCGAATGTAAACCTACTAGAAAATGTTACCTCAGGACTGTTTGAGGTGTGAAGAAAACTGCTAAATGCATATTTAATTTGCAATTTGTCATAACTACTAAAATTATCCTATCAAATAAAACGCTACGTTACAACCACCTTTCTTTGTCAACAGTACCACCAGAGAGGCTGATCATCCTCAACCAGGAAGGTAACGAGGTGCAAGGCGGCATCCTTGGACCTTATGACGACGGCACAGAGGTGAATCTCACTTGCATCGCTGTTGGGGGTGAGTGACCACTTTCAAATTTATATTACTGTATTTTGGTAGAAACTTCCGGAAAAATAAATGACGATGATGATGATGATGATGATGATGATGATGATGATGATGATGATGATGAGTATGATGATTATGATGATTATGATGATTTTACTGGCATTTTACTGGCTTTTGGCCCGCGACTTTCGTATGTGAATAAACATTAACATGTAAAATCCCATTGTTTCCCGTTCCTTTGGCAATTTCATTAATCCTTTCTTGTGCCCTATACTCCGCAAGGAACATGCATGCCAAATTTCAGCTTTAAATGATCTGTGGCTTCGGCTGTGCGTTGTCAGCAGTCAGTCAAATCGGTCAGCCACTCTCGGTTTAACTCGAGTTAGAGGGCAAAACAGGGGGTTAGCAGCGTTGATGCAAATGCGTCTGAGGGTGGGTGAAAGGGGTTGGAGGCACTTTTACCACTGATTAAAAAACAATAGTGTTAATTTTACCCAATTTGGCACAGGTTCAATATAAGATTGTCATCAGCTTTGGGTCGGTTCACTTGACACCGACTTTGTAGGCTGTCGGAGTTTGAAGTCGGCTTTATTATTTATTTATTTATTTCCGCTGCAGTTTCAAAACATGGGTACGATGAGACGTAAGTCTCACTGTAGTCTTTGAAATTAATGCCAAAATCATACACGTGCTTACAAATTTTGAGGAGTTCCCTCATTTTCTCATGGATCCCATCATTAGAACTAAACCAAATTAAAATGGGACCAATCCGGAGGTACCACCTTTCGATTAAAAAAAGAAATCGGTTCACAATTGACGGAGTAATCGCGGAACATACATACGAAAAAAAAAGAAAAAACATACCTACAGACGAATTGAGAGCTTCCTCCTTTTTTTGAAGTCGGTTAAAAATAGGGACACCGAATCAGTTTAGCCAAAAGTTGCTCCAACAAGAGCCAAGCTGACCGACCCCCATCACCACACGACGTGGACTTAGCGGATATATGCGAGCTTTAGACGCAATTGACAAGGTGAAGGAGATTGGGTGGAAATAAAGCTCTATGCGTTTATTTGAACGTCGGAAAAGGAAAATTACTAGAATAGGTAGTAAGCAATGTAAGTATAAAAAGAACAATACTTGAGGATAAACGGGTAGATTTTCAGGATATTGGACGTCAATTCTCTGTGGCAATAATTTCGAAAGACCGTGATAACAGATCGCGCAAGTACATAATGATTATGTATAGTAATGAATGCTTTAGTAAAAATGTAAAATCTGCTTAAAACATATAAGTGCCTACTCGTAAATGTCTGATAATGTAAGAAATATTAGACAAAACCCTCTATAAGCATTAAATATTAAAATACCCCGGCTTATGAATTCGTATCACGAATGCGTTGGAAATCCGAAGAATAAGATTGAATGCCTCTATACTGGTAATTTCATCGGCCCTGTTGCCCGCTTACCGGCTTATAGGTATATTTCTCTAGTCATAGATAAATATTATATGTCATCTAGCCTTAAAAAAAACTAAATTGAAATTGGTTGAAGAGCTACGATGCCACAAACAGATACTTTACGTCAGGCTAAAACGCTTCTCACTTAAATCTCGGACTACGCCCACCCTCAGCTTTATTTGACAAGGGACCCCTTTTGTTTCACACATTTTTGTCCTCTCGCTTGTTGTTTTACCATTTCCGGTGTAATTCCCCAGTTTTTGTGCATTTTACCGCTTTGTTAAGGCAACCTTTGACTTTTACGTTTTTGCGGGAGTAATCGGTTTTTCTAACGGCTTTTCGGTGGAGGTTTTATGACGCGTAAGAATTGTTCTCTATGGTTTTTCTGTTTTATGAATGCCCTAGACTAGATTTTTGCGTTTTACTGCAAGTATACATACGCATGATACAGCCCTGTGTGTACGTATAAAAATGTATCACATAATACTTACATGTATTCAAAAGCAATGATTATTTTTAGGATAGAGAGCCTGATGATCTGTGACACAGGCCAAACCTAGTATAGACATCAGCCTCTCACAAATTACTTTGTATCCAGCAAAAATTATCACCTAAAAAAACCTATACCACTTTAAGCACAATTATGTACATACTTTGTGAGAAAAAAATAAAGATTTTTTTTATTTCATTTTTATTTTTATATTCATGCAATACAATGTAAATAAGTACCTACCTTAATACTAGGTATTTAAATTAGCACTCTTTTATTGTTGCTGTGTGTTGTCCAGGGGGTCACATTTATTTCTTTGTAATTGTTTCCTTCTTTTGAATAATATGAAATAAAAAATTGGCTTAGGAACTCGTGGAAAAAAAGTGAATCTTGTCAAGATCGGGGTTTGTTCTGAATTTCGAGACAAATCTTTTATTAATGTCTTTCGAGTTTCATAATGATAGTGATGATCAATATGATGATTATGAAGAGAATTATGATTGTCATACAGAAGACGGTGTTAGTGATAATTATGACGATGCTGACGATGTCCATGATGATGGTGATAATGACAATGTCAATGATTATAACAATGATGATGATGCTGGTAATGATTATAATGATAAGTATGATGGTGATGATGATGATGATGAACTTAATGATGATACTAATCTTGTTCGCAGGTCGCCCCACCGCCAGGGTGTCGTGGTGGAAAGCACACGCACTGTTAGCTAATTCGGAGGCGAGAGCCACCGTGTCTTTCCGACTGCAAAGGTCCGATCTAGGCACTGAAATCACTTGCCAGGTAAAACTTATACTTACCATCATCATTTAAGAGTCCCCATTAAGCTCCTTTCTCCATACAAACGTAGTTACGTTTTATTTCGCAAACTACTTATCAGGTTGACACCAAATTTTACAAGTAATAGTGGAGCAGAGATATTAGTGTCCAAAATATAATTTTATTGTAATAAATTGAATAACAAATAAACTAGGACCATTTTAGTTTCCTCCATACAAACTTCAAAGTTCAGCTTTTTGGGTGCAATTTAATTGCGTTTTATATTAGCAAGACAGTTACTTATTTAGGACACCCAATAATTATTTTATTATGTGTACCAAGTTTCGAGTCAATCTGTTTAGTAATTTGGGAATAAAAGCGTGAATTTTGAATTGTTTTTTTTAAATTTGCTAAGAAACTGTAGTGTTCTGATGACACATTGATTAGCGTCCTTTCGTAGAACTCCTTTTGTCATCCAATTGAAAACGTTACAAGGCGCTCGATTTCTGCGCGCAGAAGTCGTTTTATCCTGTGTGTTGGATGTGTGTTCTTGACTGTTTTTGGATTTAGAATGGCGACTACACCGGGTTAAAGCTATCTTTTCCTTTTGAATTTCTAATAAACATAACTTTGTCAAACAACTATTATTTTAAATTGTTCTACTGCATTTATTCCATCATCATCATTTCAGTCTAAATATCCACTGCTGAACAATGAAATTTTCTCAACTATTATTTCGTTCTTATCACGAGGCTTACAATTCTAAATTACCACGTCTAAAATAACTTTTTCAACAACTTCTCCAGTATCAGAATGCTATTAATCATTGTCATTATTAATGTACAAACGTTTTCAGGCAGTGACGGACCCCTCCATAGCGCCGGTCTCCGAAAGTCTCTCCATCGACGTGAACTGTGAGTGATTATGGCTTGCTACAATATTTTTTGTATGTTCATTGGTTTAGGCGGTTACACCTGCTTTTGATTAATAGCATTTGGTTTTGATATGATGCCTATTTTATTTAAGTTTTTCTTTATACATTTGCTAAAAAAGTAAACATAGTTACAATGCCAGTTTAGCGTGTGAAAAGTTCGTCATTTTCGAACGAGTGCTACTTATTTGCATTATGCACCTACTGGGCATACGTGATCAAAATGTATACTAAAAATACTGTAAAATATATAGGATTTTCCATACAAAGTGACCCGTTTTCATTGCTGTTGAGTGTATTATTGTTTAATACTGACAAGCAGATAGACGGTCAATCGAATGTGATCACAAGGGAGGGCGTAAACTGACACTGAGTTTCTGCGATGCATGCAGGCTTCCTCACGATGCTTCCCATAATTGAAAATCTCAGTAGTAAAAATATGCGTGATGCATTTGAATCCCAAACTATACCTACCTATGGGCGGTAGGTCAAACAACTGCGCTACCACGTCTAAAATCCATATTTAATGTTATAAATGCGAAAGTAACTGTCTGTTTGTCTGTTACCTCTTCACGCTTCAACCGCTGGACCGATTGAGATGAAATTTGGTATGGAGATAGTTGGAGTCCCGGTAAAGGACATAGGCTACTTTTCATCCCGGAAAAGCGCATAGTTCCCGCGGGAGCGCGATAACCGAATCCACGCGGTTAAAGTCGCGGGCAGAAGCAAGTATTCTTAATATTTTTTCCTCTGTTGAACTTCACAATGGCCGTAATGGAACAAGTTTTAATTGTGCCTGTCTTTGTTCTTAGCAAGGCTTGCAGTTAGTTGACTTAAAGATGTTCACGATTGTCTTCCTTAAGAGCTTAAGTTTTAGTTTTCGGTGTGTACGGATATTTATGCTTTCACAAATGTACTGAAAACTGGGACTTTCATTTATCATGTTTTGCGTAACTCTGTTTATTGAGAAACTCTTTTTAAGTTGGTTAAAATTAACAGGTAAATTTGTCACTAAAGTAGCTAATTATCTATCATGTTGAAACTACGAGTACAGTCAGCAGCAGAAGTAGATAAGCTGTTCAGGTGTTCAAAATGACCTACACGCGCCCTTAACGTCTTAACAATAAGGTCGTGTGTAGGTCATTTTGAACACCTGGACAGCTTATCTACTTCTGCTGCTGACTGTACATACGCAACTTATCTTAATATATAAAATTCTGGTGTCACAGTGTTTGTAACCAAACTCCTCCGAAACGGCTCGACCGATTCTTATGAAATTTGGAGTGTATGTTCAGTAGGTCTGAGAATAGGACGTAAGCTATTTTCCATACCCAAAAAATAAATAATCTAAGGCGGTACGAAGTCCGCAGGGTCAGCTAGTATTAAATAAAATTAAAACTCTAAATTGAAAAATTAAAAAAGACTATTATGTACAGTCGCCATCGGATATATTCAAGCGGACAAGGTGATCATAAATATTTGAACACGATCTTATTGTCAAGACGTTAATGTTTAGATATTTATGATCACCCTTGTTTGCTCATATACTTATATCTGATACTGTAAGTACATCGACGACATAATTATGACACGAGAACGGTGCCGACATTTTTTTAAACACTGAACCAATTTTTTAATTAATTAAACTTAAAAAGTTGTACCTTTCAAACATACGAACATACAGACAAACGTTAAATATAATAACGCCCCACTATTTTGTTTTAGAGGTTAGTTATTTAACAAATAGTATTGTAAAGTGGCTACCTCGGGACGGACATCGTTGCAGAGGCAGACCTAGACGGAGATGGTCCGACGACCTAGACAAGTTTACGAGTAGATCAGATTGGCCAGAACTGGCAAAGAACAGAGAGAAGTGGAAGAGAGGAGGAGAGGCCTTTGTCCAGCAGTGGGATCTAATAGGCTAGATAAGATAAGATAAGATAAGCTAAACTTAGCTAAGTTTGTAATAATAATTTAGGTATTTTTATTAGAACTATTGAAGCTAATTTTAGCTTCAAAAGTTTGTCTTCATTCCGTTACCGTTTTGGCAAATTCTTTTTGGTCGTTGGCGATACCGAAGATTCCGGTCCTTGCCGATCATTTTTGGAATATTCGAGATGTCCCGGAAAAACAGGCGTTCCACAAAATATTTGCACTACGCTGTCGTCTCTTTAGGGTTCCGAACCTCAAGAGGTAAAAACGGAACACTTATAGAAAGAAAGAAAGAAAGAAAGAAAGAAATCATTTATTTATAACGACATGCACAATAAAAGAAGACATACACATACAATACAAAACATACAGTCGCTATAAAAAGGCCCCGGCTCAGCGTGAGCTGGCTACCAAATTAATAGCCAGCGCTGGTCTTCCGCCGGGCCATACGAGTAAATCACGGAAGGCCACACAAGACAGACACAAACGTAACAATATATAAGAGAAATTAATTATATAATATCTTATACCTAACTAAAAGAAGAATACAACAAAAATATATGATACAATACATACAATTTTACATAAACAATTAACGTGGCTGTATAGTCGAAAAGACCATAGCCTAACATGAAATAGAAGTAAAGCAGTGATAGAAATAGAAAATAGAAATAGAAAAAATAGATGTGAGATGTTGTTTTTAAAATGGTATTATCAATACAAAAACTAAACCTCAGCTAATTTACAACTTACAAACTAACATTGTTTACTTAAGTACAGTAATTTGTGGGTGGGACAGTCCAAAATGGTGAGTGAAAATGATTATGACTTATGAATATATTTTTTGTATATAAAAATACTCGTATCGTGCCTCAAAGTTTCCTGATCTTTTTGGTGTTCATACATAAACTTCTTTAACCTGTTTTTAAATGAATGAACATTTTGCAGGTTCCTAATTGGTGGAGGAATATTATTCCAGCACTTAGTTGCTGCATAACGGAAACTTCCTCGGAATGCTGCAGATGCGTGCCGGGGAGTGAACAGCTGTGCTGCACACTGCCTAGCTACACGAGCCCTGATGCAAGTTGCTGAAGAGAGCTTGTCGAAAAGATACAGCGGCGTTTTAAACTTGAGGACATTGAAAAGCAGGCTAGCCAAGTGAAGTTTACGTCGGTGCTGCATTTTTAGGATACTGTGCTTATTCAAAAATGGTGTCACATGAGCTCTTAACGGGATCTCGAAACAATAACGCGCGCAGGCATTTTGAACGCGCTGTATCAGTCTTTTTGATTTGGCAAGGAGCCTTGGGCCGAAAACTGCATCCATATAGTTTAACTTTGATAGCACAAGGGATTCCACCAGTTGTATACGTAAGGTTTCGTTTATAAATGGCCTCAATTTGTATAGCACTTTGAGCTTGTAGAAGCAGCTTCTGACTGTGTTTGTAATGTGACTCTCATATCGCAGCTCGCAGTCCATGATGAGACCAAGATTTCGAGCTTCGTAAACTCGAGCCACAGGCCTACCCATCAGTACAACATCTAGGGTTGGATTCAGACCAGATAACTTCTGCCTACTGCCAAAAATTAGATATTTAGTTTTGTCAGGATTCAATAAAAGTGAATTGTTTGAAGCCCATGTTGAAATGTTGGACAAATCTTCATTAAGTTTTACTATAGCCATATCAATATCAGATGGTTTAAATGATATATACACCTGTAAGTCATCTGCATAAATGTGAAATTTGCAATTGGATATATGTGACTGGATATCGGCTGAATACAATATGTATAAGATTGGTCCGAGGATGGATCCCTGTGGGACCCCTCTGGTGACAGGTGACTTGTCAGAAAACTGAGAGGAGCCATCTTTATTTGTTACTTTGACATACTGGTAACGTTCACTGAGGTAACTATGAAACCAGCACAAAGTACTACTGTCAAAACCGTAGTAACTCAATTTGGACAACAACATATTAATATTAATTAAGTCAAATGCCCTGGAGAAATCTAACAGGACAAGCAAGGTACACATTCCTGCATCCTGGGCACATAGCAGGTTATCGGTAATATCTAATAAAGCAGTTACAGTGCTCCGTCCCTTCCTGAAACCCGACTGTACTTCGGGTAAAACACCATTTTTTTCTATGAAATCAGTTAATTGCATAGATACTGCTTTTTCCAAGATTTTAGACAAACATGGCAGTATACTGATAGGCCTGAGATCTTTAAGCTGCAGAGGGTTTGTTACTTTAGGTAAGGGCCGCACAATAGCCTATAGGATCACTCGTGTGTCTGTCCGTCCATCTGTCACAGTCGATTTTCTCCGAAACTACGGGACCGATTGAGTTGAAATTTGGTACGTATATGTAAGTTTGTGACCCAAAGACGGACATGTAAGAAAAATAAATGAATTTTATTCATGGACCCTATTTTTTGGGGGCTAAATTTGAAAAAATATTAATGAAGTTTTCAAACTATATTGTGTGACATATCAAATGAAAGTACTTCGTATGAGGATCTCAAATATATATTTTTTATTTCTTTTTTGGTCAATACTTTTCGAGTTATTTTAGAAAATAGGCTAAAAATGTGGTATGGCACATTTTTGTGGCAAACTTCAAGCAAGCATTGAAAATAACTAGCATACTCATAGCAGAGAGGCATTCAATCTTATTCTTTAAATAGGCAAAGCATTCTAAATCTTAAGATTTCTAATGACAAGCCGCAGTGACCACTTACCATCAGGTGGCCTGTGTGCTCTTTTGACAACCAATGCCATAAAAAATAACATAATTATTAAACATTATAGCCGAGCGAGGTGAGGAACAAGGGAAACTCAACCTTAAGAACGAGAACTTTACTACACGGACGTTCTACACCACCGAGTACAATAAGTGCGCCACCGTACTGACCAAGTGAAGCCCCAGCTTAGCGGGGAAGTTCACTGCGGCAGCCACGGTATTGTCCGGATACTCGACACTAAAACGTCTCAGCAGAGGTAAAAGCGTTTAGCGTGCTAAGTACCAGGCCCTGATTGGAAGGAACCGGGAAAGTACCACAAAAATTTGCATATGACCGCAGGTCACTGTTTGGTGAAGACCAAACGATAGCACGATGTAATTGACAGCTAGCGCCATCTAGCGAAGACCGCGGTAAACTTGAGTGTATCGTGTCACAACATTTGATTTTAAAATATGTATATGCCCATATCATTCAAAAATCTTAGACATATAAAATAGGCCAAGAGTCTTAGTATCTATCTATTACTATGTATGCATCGTTGCCGGTAAACACGTGAAATAAATTTAAGCACAGTCGATGTTTCACAATCTACATACATTCGGGCTTATCTTCGCTATATTTATTTAATCCCATAAGCGAAACCGTACACCGTCAATCCTCGTTATACTAACCGGTGTAATACATTTATACTGTACGTGACCGGGGCAATACCATTTACTTTAACTTAAATAAATTTGTCACTATCTACCTTAATACTCTTCCCGTGTTTCGTGTTTTGATGGTTGTACAACGTGCGACAAGAATGCCGCATGCTTCATACATGCGGTTCAGAATGTTCGCAGGCTTACGTAGGATTATGTATAGGCTAGACTATAGCCACAAGGCGGACACGGCCTATAAAAGCACGATTTCGAACACAATTCGAATGAAGTGTCAATGTTTGCGTGCGAGGACGTCTCTGTGCGTGCGAGGACGTCTGTACACTTGTTAATGTGTGTGTACAACAATAATTCACTCACAATCTCCGGATGAAACAAATGACGGTAAAGACGAGTTGGGCGCGAGTTGCGCGCCATTCTGTATGTAGTAAACGCGCCGGCTAGATTCAGGCAGGTAATATGTAGTAATTAAATATTCTGTGCTATAGCGCTTGGCTATGACCTTTTTAGGGTTCAACAGCCAAATGGCAAGAAATGGAAAAGCGTGAAACATGCAGCCCTATCATCCAGCTGTGAGTCGTTCTTACCTCGTATAGACTTTCATGATGTGCGACCAGAAGACCAGATATGATCCCACCTGACATGAACATTGTACATTAGCGTTGAGCGGGCGGAGGCTGCAAACTAGCGATAGAGTCACGTGACTGCATCATACGCTGAACCTCTTAGTATTTTGCCACATTTCTTTTTTTATATTGACTTTAGAGTTAGGTAACTCATTGAACTGATGATCGGTGAAATCAGCAAATTTCATGAAACGCGTTCGCGTAAATATACCCTTCAGCGAGATCGAACAACGACCTTGTAAAAGTCGTGGGAATCCATTAGGTATTCGTACGGATAGCACAGGACCGGCCTGTAGTGATACTCTTAGACCTACGTCCAGCAATGGACGACTTTCAGTTGATAAGTAATGATGATTATTACGTCGTGGTTGGTCGGATGCGACATCGCCGCACAGTGTAGCTCGCCCTTAACAAAGTTTAATAGCGTTCCCATGTATGGCGTTTTTGACCATATTTCTTGGTACATTCGCGCACAGAAGTATATCAAACTGTCAATTAAGAGCCACGCGAGATTAACATCGTGGTTATATATTGGGAGATTCTTATCGAGTGTTTAAAAAAAGATTTAGATGCTTACGCATGTTCAGAGTTTAGTGGTTTGTTATTTGGTCACCCTTTATTGACTAGGGATAGGTTTTATATCTTAAGTGTTGTCTATAATTGGTTGGTATCTATTGTTTTTATTTATGAATAGAAAGTTCGATTAAATACATCACACGATGATAAATGGTGAATGTGCTTTAAAAGATCAGTTTGCTGCGAAATGTGTGGTTTTATCAAACTAAGTTACTACTAACTTACTAACTAACTTACTAAGTTGTAAGTATGTTTGTACTCGAGTCATGGATGTTTAGGATTTATATATGTATGTATTTCTCTATATAAGTATTTATAATATCGTTGTCTATCACCCATAGTACAAGCTTTGCTTAGTTTGGGGCTAGGTCAATTTCTGTGAAATGTCCCAAGATATTTATTTATTTATATAAGATTTTTTATAGGTCAATGTGATGTAGGTTTACACTACGGCGAATAAATAAAATAGTTAGAATATTTATTTAATAGTGCTACGTACAGAATGGCCACGAAATCACCCGCCTGAATCTAGCCCGCGCGCAATTCGCGCCCAACTTGCCTTACCGTCATTTGTTTCATCCGGAGATTGTGATTGGGATTGTTGGCCCGCGTAGTAGTACACACACATTCTCACACAAGTGTACAGACGTCCTCGCACGCACACAGACGTCCACGCACGCAAACATTGAGGACTGTTTTCACACCTCCGCCGCGGATTTGAAACAGCGGTACCGCTGAATGTTTGCCATCGTTTTTACATTATACATATCTTTGACGCCGTTCACATCTCCGCCGCGGAACTGAAATAGCGGTTTGAACGCGGAGATGTGAACGGCGTCAAGGATGTGTACAACAGACAAACGATCGCAAATGTTCAGCGGTACCGCTATTTCCAATCCGTGACGGAGATGTGAAAACAGCCTAACACTTCATTCGAATTGTGTTCGAAATCGTGCTTTTATAGGCCGTGTCCGCCGTGTGCCTCAGGGTTGGCATTGCATTTGCAATATTATTATTCCTTATGTACATGGACCACTGGGACTACTTACCATCAGGTGGCCCCTCTGTTCGTTTCTCTAAAAAAGTCGTTCAAAAAATCACGTTACCATCTTATAAAACGTACCTTGTATTGACTTTCTCAATTAAACATTCAACACTTTCTCCTGCTCAACTTTGATCTTAAAAGGTTCGTTATTTCACGATAAGTGAATCCAAGGGTTAATGAACAAAGTTTTTTTATAACTCACATTTAGGGTTAATTGAGTTAGCTCGGATTTTATGAACTCATTAATTATTGCCTCATTATGCTACATAGTTGGAGGGAAGGGTTAATTAAGGTTGTTTCTAGGTTTTAAAGTTAGATTTTAATTTAATATGACCTCTATTGTCATATTAAATTAAAACTAGCTAGGCAAATCATATAAGTACTTTGGTACTTTTATATTAAACTTCAAAATGCAGGTTTGTATGGGATTCGCCATTTAAATAATGATCCTGAAACGTCATAATCACAATGGCTAGGTAACAAATTAGCCGTGTATTGTAGCCGTGGTGGCCTAGTGGTTCGACCTACCGCCTGAGGGTCGGGGGTTCGATTCCGGCTCGCACCTCTAAGTTTACTTATGTGCGAAATTCAATTTGAATTGACCACTGCACTTTTCGGTGAAGGAAAACATCGTGAGGAAACCTGCACGCATTTGCGAAGTAATTCAAAGATGTGTGTGAAGTCCCCAATCCGCACTGGGCCCGCGTGGGGACTATAGCCCAAACCCTCTCGTGATGAGAGGAGGCCTGTGCCCAGCAGTGGGACGCAAATAGTAAATAAAAAAGATTGCTTTCTTTGTTTCTTTATAGTGGGTACTAGGTTAAAAATTACTGGCTAAACCCGCGACTTCGCCTGTGTGTACGTCGGTTAAATTCTAAGTGTACATTTTTCCGAGATCAAAAGTATCCTATGTCCTTCCCCACGACATGAAATATCTCAAAACCAAAGTTCACTGATCCAGCGGTTGAAGCGTTACCTACTTTACTTTAAGCATTACAGACAGACAGAGTTACTTTCGCATTTATAATATTTAGCATTGATGAGAAAAATCGGTTGCAATAATTCGGATCTAGTGCGCAAACTGTCGTACAAATACTACTTTGGACCGAATGTCCAGAATCGGATTCCAGAATACCGAGTTCCGATCTGACGGCTATGCGATTTTTTATGTAAATGGAATAGGCAAACGAGCGCACAGCCCACCTGATTGTAAGTGGTCACTGCGGCCCATGGACACCGAAATCCTATGACCCCCCATTAAGAAATCATAAGATCTCGAATGCGTTGCCTACCCTGAGGCCTAAGATGGAATGCCTCTGTGCCAGAAATTTCGCTGCCTTATCCCCCTACCGGAACACAGCAGTGCGAGCACTGCTATTTGGCGGCAGGTTAGCGGGGAAAGACGGTGGTACCACCCCGGACGAACGCACCAGGCCCTACCATTATCAAAAAAACGTCCTAAACGCCTATATAACCATTAAAAAGTAATTTCACAGCCAAAAAGGCACTATAAACTCACAAGACGTTTAATTTGACGTGCCAGTCATGCCTACAAAAATATCCATTACATTTTTATCAGTCCTTCCGTTTTTGATTGACATGTCATTACCAGGGCAATATCGGTACAACCCTCCCTCATCGACTTATACTACTAGGTCATGGCTCTTGCTTGGAATATGGTATTAATATGTGGGCGGGGCACATTGCTCGCGCTGATGACCGATGGGGCCGGAAAGTTCTCGAGTAGCGTCCGCGAACCGGGAGACGAGCTGTCGGTAGGCCTCCAACAAGATGGAGCGACGTCCTTGTGAAGGTCGCGGGAAACCGGTGGAAGCAAGTAGCACAGGACCGGTCTGAGTGGCGAGCCTTGGGGGAGGCCTATGTCCAGCAGTAGACGTCTTTCGGGTGGTACATTCAAATATTTACTAACCGAAAAGCATAAACCGTGTATTATTTTATTTACAAGGTTTAAATTATGTATGGTAATTTTTACAGAATAAATTTTCTTTGTACTCCATTTCATTTTAATTATGGATATCCATAATTATATTTATTAGAGTACGTACTTACTATATTTTCGAATTTTAAACCGATTTCAAGTTTCTTGCCATTTGATTTATTTTTGAACCTTAGTTCAATTTATTTAAGGTATACCTACTTTAAAATATCAGAAACTTCGTGGAATCCCTGTCTCTATTTTTTTATCTCACTAAGCAGATTCCTTAGGTTTTATTTCTTCTGTCCTCATCATTCATCACCGATTATATTTTTGTATCATCATTGCTCGTACATATATACATGGTGGGTCAGAAAATATGGCAAATAATTAACCCACCGTATCGGCTATCGCTTTTAAGTATATTGTAAAGGTCTTTAATTTTTTTCGTGTTGGTAAAAAAAATAATTGTATATGGGATTGGTTGTGTGAGCGACGCCTGAATCCTATACAAAATAATTTTTTTTACCAACTCAAAAAAAATTAAAGACCTATACAATATACTTAGAATCGATAGCCGATACTGTGGGTTAATTATTTGCCATATTTTCTGACCCACCGTGTATAGTGCTAGTGTCTAAGTATAATTCAGTAATGTTTGTTGTTTTTTTGGCACCGCCCCTAACCATTTTCTGCTTTGCCTAAAGGTTGACTGGTAAAGAATGCCTCAAGATATTAAGTCCACCTTTTGTACACTAAGTTTTCTTTATGTGCAATAAAGTTTAAATAAATAAATAAATAAAATAATTTTCAGGAGTATTAATTACTTCACAGAAATTTCAATCGGGCACAATGTATTTAAATTTTAACTTAATCATTTCATTTTGTTCCAAAAATCTGTTTCTAAAACTCCACAGCCGGGAAGTGAAATCCAAACTTTAGTGAGCGATTGTACATGACTTGCGTGATTTTTAATGTCTTCCATCTCTTTCATCTACAACCTCATGGGTATTGTTATCTCGTTCAATTTGTTTTGATCGATTTGCTTAATGGTGTGGAGTTAAATGGGAGTAATTATACGTGAACGAGTAGGTACATATAAAATCGAAAAATGCTTTCAAATTAAGCGTACTTACATTCCTTTCATTAGACGGGTGGGTTTACGGTTTACAGCGAGGGCAGTGTGGTAGAGAATGAAAATAAAATTGGTTGCCTATAAAGTCGGTTTACGGACGACAATTTTACATGATTACGTCATGCTTAGGCCGATCGTGCCTCTCTGTCGCTTGTTCCACGCTCTCACTTGCACCGTAACGTTACTATTGCGTCATGTGTTTTCGTAGTAACAGTAGTCACCTCAAAAAATTTGTGTAATTTTGCTCCCCAGTGCTTTAAAGTACGCAAAGTTTGTCGTGTTTAATGTGTTTCCCTTAAAATGGACACATTATGATGTCCAATGTCCATAACGTAAAACATAAATCTCGCAAACTATTTTAATTTAGTGGTATTGCTAGTGGTAGGGCCTGGTGCTAGGTCCGTCCGGGGAGGTACCACCGTCTTTCCCCGCTAACCTGCCGCCAAATAGCAGTGCTCGCACTGTTGTGTTCCGGTAGGGGTTTATGGTAGCCGGTGAAATTTCTGGCACAGAGGCATTCCATCTTAGGCCTCAGGGTAAGGCAACGCATTCTAGATCTGATGATGGGGGATCATAGGATTTTGGTGTCCATGGGCCGCAGGACCACTTACCATCAGGTGGGCTGTGCGCTCGTCTGCCTTTACCATCAACAAAATAAAAATTAAACACAAACGAAGACATTTTGCCGCCTTTTATGTAGAATCTAGCTTCTGCGACTTCGCCTGCGTGGAATTTGGTTGTCGCGGTCCCACAGGAACTATGCCTTTTCCCTGGATAAAAGTAGCCCTATGACCTTCCCCGGGACTCCAACTATCCCTATACCTTTTATCTAAATCCGTCCAGCGGTTGAAGCGTGAAGAGGTAACAGACAGATAGACGGACACAGGTTACTTTCGCATTTTCGCATTTATAATACAGTCAGCAGCAGAAGTAGATAAGCTGTCCAGGTGTTCAAAATGACCTACACACGACCTTATTCTTAAGACGTTAAGGGCGTGTATAGGTCATTTTGAACACCTGGACAGCTTATCTACTTCTGCTGCTGACTGTACATATTAGTATGGATTACAATACTCTTTATTGAACACCATATAAACAAAACAAAGAAAATACATAAATAATACACATTAAATAGGTAAACAACAGGCGGACTTATCGCTAAATAGTGATCTCTTCCTTAAGCCGTGTGTGGTTTTGTAAATAATTTATTTTGTAAATAATTGAGCATGTTTACTGCTTGAATAGGAACACGTTGAGTACGTCAGAGTGAAAATAAATTATGCAGACCTAGCTGTGCGCTGCGGTGTTGCACGCTTAAATACCGAAACCTAAGAACCTACCACTACAGCCTATTTGCGTCCCACTGCTGGGCACAGACCTCCTCTCATCACGAGAGGGTTTTGGGCTACAGTTCCCACGCGGGCCCACTGCGGATAGGGGACTTCACACACATCTTTGAATTACTTCGCAGATGCATGCAGGTTTCCTCACGATGTTTTCCTTCACCGAAAAGCTCAGTGGTAAATTCAAATTGAATTTCGCACATTAGTAAACTTTGAGGTGCGAGCCGGAATCGAACACCCGACCCTCTGCATGAGAGGCGGCAGGTCGAACTACTAGGCCACCACGTTTACTTTTTATTTTTGTTGAACATATGTACATAAAAAAAAGAAAAAAAAAAGATTTAGACGAATTGAGAATTTCCTCCTTTTTTTGATCTCGGTTAAAAGAGGAATGATAAAAGTCGATTAACAGTTTCGGAGAAATACGTTGATAAACGTATACGATATAATTATTAGCTTCGATGTCCTGATAATTTGCAGTTCCAAAAATATATGTAGAACTTCCCTTTGTTAGAATTGTTTAAAAACCGTTCTAAAAATTAACGACTAACTGCTGTCACCAAAACCGTGGGTTCTTCAATAAAATTGTTTCTATAATAAATTTATAAAGGAGGCAGCTAATAAAAACCTTAAAATACGTAGAAAGCCGTTAGTTAAAAACAGATTATCATCGATTGTTTATGGCTCATATTATATTTATAACTCCATGGAACAAAGTTATCAAGCGGCAGGTGACGTCTGGGTCGTATTTATTAAACTAAGATTTTTATAGATCAACTAGCTGACCCCGCGGACTTCGTACCGCCTTGGAATTTTTGTTTTTTGGGTATGAAAAATAGCTCACGTCCTATTCTCAGACCTAAGAACATAGAATCGGTCGAGGCGTTTCGGAGGAGTTTGGTTACAAGCACTGTGACACGAGAATTTTATATATTAGATGTCACGTCTATAGGTTTATACTACGGTGAATAAATAAAATAGTTCATCAATATTTTGCGAGATATGAAGGGTATTCTAAAAAACGTTTTTTACACTTCTCGCAAAATATTTATTTGATTGATTGATTGATTGATTATAACTTGTTTCCACAATTTACATGGTACGAATATAAATAAAATGTAATAGGCTTAAAAACATGCAATTAAAACTAGAATTAATATTAAAATCCTTCAGTAATTTTGACAAAAAAGAAATTAAAAACTGGTACCATGTGTCGTGGCAGAGAAAAAGCGAAATATTGAATCTATAAATAGGTATGGTTATGGTCTCATTCAATTCAGCGCAAAAAGGTACCTACATAGAAAATGACACTTTACTCGCCTGTTTTCGAAATACATCGCCTCCCTTCTTAAGGGGGTAGGTCCCCTACATTTTGCAACCAAAATATGCTATGTTCCTGTACTAATTTCAAGTATGGCCCGAATCCAATTAATTTAAAGGAAAATCTATCTTGTTTAAATCAGGTATGTTATGAGGTTCCCCTTGTTTAAAAAATTGAAAATTACTTGAAAATTACTTTCGCCGAAATTTGTTACGCCGAAAACTACTTTCGCATACCTTTATTTTCGCCGATTTAATTGAATGAGTATCCTGTATAACATCGATGATTATCTAAATAGGCGGAAGGGGATTTTTACTAACTGATAATTTCGTTTACTTATACAAAAAATACCCTAACCTAAGCTATGCGAGTCGGCTTTGCTCCAAACTTTGGTGTTACCGCACGCCGTGAACTGCCGAACTCTATCTAATTAAGAATTATGCCTAATAAAAATTCGGCTAAGTCAAGATTCGGCGTAAATAAATTATGCGAAGCCTGTTATGCGTAAACAGTTTCGGACAAAAAGAATTATGCGAGATAGATGGCACCCATGTTATGATCATAAACCAAATAACCCGGAAGCAGTGAAGTGTAATCGCGTATGAACATTAATTTCCTGTTTGCAGATTGGCGTTTACAATTCTAATTGGAACGATCTGATTCGGTCTTATTATTGGTCGAGAGAATCATTTTTGCATTTTATCCGGTCCATTGAATTTTGACCGCGCGAGCGAGGCGAGCGAATCAGCGAAGAATCTCCTTGTCAGCTTGGGCAAAAATGCTCGTCCGGATGTTCGCAATAACTTTTTCGTTGCTTAGTGACTAACAGACAACTCACCGCCGTATGTGCAGATAGTAGAAAGGAGAAATTTGGCATTTAGGTTCCTTGGGGAGTGTGTGGAGCATTAAAGGGCCTACGGAAACGGGGAAAACATTAGTTAAACCGCGATTATACTGCTAGTATAGGTAATTACAAAATCAAGTTTCATGTTCAATCAAAATCTCCATTAAATTACGTTATATATAAGGTATATTCCATGCCAGTTAGGTTAATGAAACTGTCGAAAATTTCCCAGTTAATAATCGAACCCGTACAATACTCCGGAATAGGGCAAACACGGACAATAAGGGTAAACAATGTTATGGGGTAACCACGGGAAATGTGATCGGGAAAACGGCCGACAAATATCGGGAATTTTGGGGGACTAAGGGGAGAAATACGACAGGTGCGGTACAGATTAAGACTTAACAACCAGAAAATGTTGAGGAGGGATGGAAAGTCACGATGACAAAAGATAAATATAAGGTGAAAGAACTTATTTATTCTACTTTCATATAACGTACAAAATTCTTCTACGAATCCAAATCAAACTTTGAGTTTTTATGACACGCAAAGTACGACGATACGACTTCGTCCGCGTGGAATTCCGTAATAGCGGTCCCGTGGGAACTATACGTTTTTCCGGTATAAAAAGTAGTCTTTATGTTGACTAATGTTATAAACTACCCCCATGCCAAATTTTGCTGCTATCCGACTAGTAGTTTTCGAGTTAAATCAGGATACATACATAATTATTTTCTAAAGATCGTTTTGTGTGTGTTCAGTATCGTTTATTTAGTCCCCTCGACTTGATAATTTCTTTAAATTTTCATGTTTCAGACGCGACTTCTTCTACAGACTTATTATTAGTACCACCATGATCGTCATTTCTGATGCGGACTGCTAAGGAATGGAACTCTCTTCCGTCCTCTGTTTTCCCCGACAGTTATAATCTACAGGTCTTCAAGACTAGAGTGAATAGGTATTTACTGACCCAGTGAGCTACATCTTTGGCCTCGTCGTCACTTTCCATCAGGTGAGATGGAGGCTAATCGCTGGTCAGTTCTACATAAAAAAAAAAAAAAAAACACTATAGATATGGTTTGTGGTCAACGCTATCTCGTTAAGTATTGACTTGGGCTAAATGTTATCGTAATATCTGGATTTTGTTTGTTACCCTACAGATCGCATTTCTTAACCGATTTTCCTGAAATTTTGCGAGCAAGTTCAAAGAAGTAGATTTTTTTGTCGATTCGTTTTTTTTTAATGGAGGAGCAATGGGGTTCGTTAAGTTTTAAAATGATTTAAGCCATGCAAAAGTAGGCTGGCGAGGTCTACAACTCTCAAAGCCACTAGTAGTGATTGGTTGTATTATTTTATTTATTTTATTAAAGAATACAAAAACTTAAACTAGAAAAAGTGTCCCACAAAACTGTTTACACGGTTTGACTGTGGGATCGATCAGTCTCTACTCTCTTTACAAACAGGTAAGTACCTAGTGAGTTAATAATCCATATTAATATTATAAATGCGAAATTAACCCTGTCTGTCTGTCTGTTACCTCTTCGTTGAAGCGTCAACCGCTGGACCGATTGAGATGAAATTTGGCATGGAGATAGATGGGGTCCCGGGAAAGGACATAGGGTACTTTTTATCCCGGAAATACGCATAGTTCCCGCGGGAGCGCGATAACCGAATTCCACGCGGGCGAAGTCGCGGGCAGAAGCTAGTTACTAAATAAGGGTAATCAGTTAATTATGCAGCTTTTTACCGAACTTAACTTTACTAGCCTCCTGTCTGATGTCTGAGGGCAGGTTGTCGAGTGTGTAGGGTAGGCGTTTCCGTAGACACGTATCGCCGTAGTAATTGGTGACTCTCGGCACAACATACTTGCCCGCAGACACCGACCTAGTGTCACAAACATCGTTGCGGTGTAATTGGTGACTCTCGGCACAACATACTTGCCCGCAGACACCGACCTAGTGTCACAAACATCGTTGCGGTGTAATTGGTGACTCTCGGCACAACATACTTGCCCGCAGACACCGACCTGGTGTCACAAACATCGTTGCGGTGTAATTGGTGACTCTCGGCACAACATACTTGCCCGCAGACACCGACCTAGTGTCACAAACATCGTTGCGGTGTAATTGGTGACTCTCGGCACAACATACTTGCCCGCAGACATCGACCTAGTGTCACAAACATCGTTGCGGTGTAATTGGTGACTCTCGGCACAACATACTTGCCCGCAGACACCGACCTAGTGTCACAAACATCGTTGCGGTGTAATTGGTGACTCTCGGCACAACATACTTGCCCGCAGACACCGACCTGGTGTCACAAACATCGTTGCGGTGTAATTGGTGACTCTCGGCACAACATACTTGCCCGCAGACACCGACCTAGTGTCACAAACATCGTTGCGGTGTAATTGGTGACTCTCGGCACAACATACTTGCCCGCAGACACCGACCTAGTGTCACAAACATCGTTGCGGTGTAATTGGTGACTCTCGGCACAACATACTTGCCCGCAGACACCGACCTAGTGTCACAAACATCGTTGCGGTGTAATTGGTGACTCTCGGCACAACATACTTGCCCGCAGATACCGACCTAGTGTCACAAACATCGTTGCGGTGTAATTGGTGACTCTCGGCACAACATACTTGCCCGCAGACATCGACCTAGTGTCACAAACATCGTTGCGGTGTAATTGGGTAAACTCCTGACATCCGTGATTGTTAAGCGCTAACAAATACTTAAGTTTAAGGTTCACCGGGAGAATTAGGACGGTACCATTTTTTTCAATCGGTACCCTAGTAAAATAACGAGATGTCAAAAAGAAAAAGTGAAACGGGAACAAATCCGCCGATGCCCGCCAGTCGACGACGAATGAAATATGGTCGAAGTTAAGAAGTTGGCCAGATACAGAACAACGGGGAAAGGCCGCTTTCCCAATCGACCGTCGCCCGATTCGTGATGTAAAAATGTATTATTTTATACTAGCTTCTGCCCGCGACTTCGCCCGCGTGGAATTCGGCTATCGCGTTCGCGGGAATTGAAAACCTTCCTCTTGAATCACTCTATCTATTAAATTCGTTGCATAGTTTTAAAGATCTAAGCATACATCCCTATGTATGCTATGTACAGAAAGGCAGCGAATCGACTTTGTTTTATACTATGTAGTGATATGGATAGATGTGCCATAAAATATAAATGTTTTTAGAAAAAAAAAAAACCTTTATTCGCTGCATAGAAGACACAATTACATCACAAATACAGAAAACAATGCACAAAAATAATATAATAAACAACAACTGTAAGAACAAGTGTTCGAGTCATGAGCAGCGGAAAGGTTGCTGGCTTAGCATAAATTTATTATACCGCTTATATTGGTGCACCACAACAATTTCTGCTTTGTTCAAAGGTTTAACTGGTATATATATATCAGCCTATATACACCCACTGCTGAGTAAAGGCCTCTTCACTCTTACGCCATTCTACCCTGTCCTGAGCCAGTCTCATCCACCGCTTCCCTGCCAACTGCCAAATGTCGTCCGACCAGCGAGCTGATGGTCTGCCTGCTGATCGTCGACCCAATCTTTTTTTGTTTTGATTTAGTTTTTACTAATGTGCAAAAAAGTTCAAATGAATAATGAAAGTGCTGAGTGAGGTGTCAACAGCGCTGATTCTCAGTCAACACCATTAGGAATTATGTCCATTGAAAAAAAATGTAGAGGGAGCAAAATCGCACTTTACTCCCTGTAACAAAATACTCCTTTACGATTAGGAAGAGTGAAAATGCCAAACCATCTCTTCCTTAACGAGACGGGACCTATACGCTCCAGCATCGTAGATCATATTTCAACCCTTACAAGTTGGGGGTTGTTCGAAAGTTTTCGTTCTTTGGAAAGCGATATTGTAGCTAAGCCCGTTGAAAACCTTAGTTTTCTTTAGTTAAGGAATTTGCACTGCTGAAATCACCGAGAATTTCCTCTGTAACATGAGATGGAAGGAAAAATAAAACGAAGATCTTAAAGTAGATTTTTCATCGTGCTAATTAATAAATGTCTGGACCGATTCAAGGATTTTTTTAATAACTACTATATTTTATAGGTACTTTCTAATTAACATGTAGTAATTACAGAAGCTGTAAATATGGTTATTTAAAAGGAAATAAACAGGAAAATGTTCTTTTCCTTAAAAGGGAGGGAAATTAACGTTAAAAATAATCCTCGTGAAAACGAAAAAAGTCCAGCTATATTACATTTTAAAGTTAATGAATAATAACGGTTACACAATCAATTTACACTGGTTATTCGAATGCGGTTTTCGTGCTATATTATTTTTAGTTTTTAAAATACAGAAAATATTGCATAAATTTTTTGTTGTGTCGCTTCGAAATGTACACCTTATCCGGAGTGCAAAATGGTTCATATTTCAATGAAAGCAACCCAGCCATATTCACAGCTTTCCGAATTGCCCTTATCGTGTTCAAAATCGCATCGACACTTCAAATAAAAGCTGAAAACCATTCCAAAAAAAATCTCACACTACCAATTCCATGCTTGCACTATGCAAAACAATTTGGACCGTAAGTCAAAGAGAATTAATTTAAATTTGACTGTACGGCGGAAGGTATAAAAATAAGGGTAGAAAAATGGCTTAATTGTCTTAAAAGTGGTGTTTTAAATCCTTTTGAATACCTATTCGTTAGGTTGCAGCTTTTGTTTGAACCAAAAAGGGTCACAATTGTTTTTTGAAAACTCTCGGTTTAGAAATACAAATTTAACTATGCAGCTGCAGCTCTTTACTTGAACTTTAGCGGTATTAAAATAGAGTTTATTTTGAAATTTACTAGCTTCAGAAGACTTTTTGTTGCGTAGTTCTTTGTTTTTAAAGTGATTCAATGCGCAGTGAGCAATTTTATTGTATAAGTGTGATTATTATTTTATGTAAAGGTGTTAAGTTGAGTTGATAAGATTTGATTGTGTGTTTCTAAAAATTCTTTTCCACTCGATACCTTTCTTTACTTTTAAAGAAGCCGTGGTGGCCTAGTGGTTCGACCTACTGCCTCTCATGCAGAGGGTCGTTGGTTCGATTCCGGCTCGCACCTCTAACTTTATATGTGCGAAATTCAATTTTGAATTTAGCCCTGAGCTTTTCGGTGAAAGAAAACATCGTGAGGAAACCTGCACGCATTTGCAAAGTAATTCAAAGATGTGTGTGAAGTCCCCAATCCACACTGGGCCCGCGTGGGGACAATAACCGAAACCTCTCGTGATGAGAGGATACCTGTGCCCAACAGTGGGACGCAAATAGTCTGTAGTAGTAGTGATAAGATTTGATTGTGTGTTCCTAAAAGTTATTTTCCACTTGAGACCTTTCTTTACATTCTTCGACTTTTATTGAGATACTAGCTTTTCCCCGCAACTTCGTATGCGCAGAAATATTAAAAAGTAAAATCCCGACTTTTCCCGTTCCCGTGGGACTTTTGCAAAATCCTTTCTTAGCGGATGGCAACGTCATAACATCTACCTGCATGCCAAATTTCAGCCCGACCCGTCCAGTGGTTTGGGCTGTGCGTTGATAGATCACCATGTCAGTCAGTCACCTTTGAGTTTTATATATTTCGATTTGGAAGTACTTACTTATACTGTTTTATATTAGAGTGGTAAGTACTGTAATTCATATTTTACCATAAAAAAATCAACTCATAGATTTTGATTAAACCTGAACCTTGTGATATTATTTTTTTAAAGCGAGAAAGATAAACAATATATGTATATAAATATCTCACTTTTATTAAATTTGATATCGGATGAAAATAAAAAATAAAATATCCACATATTTCTGAATTTCATCAAAGGCTCTCCAACCATGCCAGAACTGCATGTAAACATATCATTATTTGCTACCAGTAAATAAACACCAGAATTGCGAATATCATTTGCTCCGATGTTTGTTCTAAACTCATTATTTATTTCGTAGCTTAAAAATAAAATGATCCAAAAGATAATTTTCACCGCTAACAATTCAAACCTTACGCGCTGTGTGTAAACTCTAAATTTGAATAACGCAAAACTGTTGTTCCGATAAAACTTTT
The DNA here is from genome assembly GCA_963971205.1 of Aethes cnicana. Classification (NCBI taxonomy): domain Eukaryota; kingdom Metazoa; phylum Arthropoda; class Insecta; order Lepidoptera; family Tortricidae; genus Aethes; species Aethes cnicana. The sequence goes on along the minus strand of OZ020295.1, from coordinate 6,854,346 downwards.
TTCACAGTTGGTAATTTGAAAACGGTATGATATTACAATTTCAATTTGTTTTCAATCTAATAAATAAATAATGGTGACCGTATGCATGTCAATAATCATTGTTGAATCGGTTTCCATGTAAACAAACAAACAAACAAACTTTGTGTGATGAGCACGAATGTTTGTACCCGAGTCATGGACGTTTAGTATTTATATATGTAGGTATTTCTCTATATAAGTATTTATATCGTTGTCTAGCACCCATAGTACAAGCTTTGCTTAGTTTGGGGCTAGGTCAATTTTTGTGAAATGTCTTAAGATATTTATTTTATTTATTTATTTATATATTTCGACGTTGTCTATTTTGCTAAATACTTATTATACGAATACGTACAATACCTACATAAAATCGCGTCATTTTACCAAAGGGTTAGGCACAGACCTTCACCCACTCAGCCTATTTACGTCCCACTGCTTTGTTTGGTTTATAATAAGCAAAGTTACTTAAAGGTGTTGTTTTTCTACAAAAATGTACACTTTTAAAGCTCAAATATCCATGATCCTTAATGAAACCAAGTCATTTGCATACGCGTATCAAAAATCCATCAGTGGACAATCATTGAGTGCAAGGCGTCAAACGACTTATGTCACTTTTGTAGGCACACGAAATTCGACTTCTGTATATTATTATAAAGTGTAATGTGATTACAAAAGGTAATCGACTTAAAATCTTAAAAAAAATATTCTGTAAAATTTGAAATAGTACGTTCAACTGGGCGCTCAAAATTCAATTCAAATTAATTATTTTTTATTAACGCCTGTCGGCAAGTGATTGAAGTTTGGTTTTAAATCTGAAATTCAAATGAGCCGTGATGAGACCACACACTTTATATTATTTTTAAAAAAGAGAAATTAGTTTAAGTTTGTGTAGTTTTCTTTTAGGTACCTTCACAAAATTCCTATGTACTGTAGACGAGCGGAGTAACATTTTTTATATACTTATTTACGGGACACTAATAGAGTATATATGTAATTATTTAAAAGTATTTCTTAAGCTATCGTAAGTTCTGATAGTCTAAGAAAACGTAACATTCTTTGGCATTTTATGTACCCCTATACCAGGATGTCCATACCACCACTAGCTTATCTACGTCTCACTGCTGGGCACAAACTTCTTGTCACAAGAAAGTCTGGGCTCCAAGTCACTACTTTGGCCTTACATAAAATCACGCCTTCGTCCCATAGAGTAGGCAGGGACGACTTCCTTCCATTTACTACGATTCTGTCATACTTAGTTACTTTTTACCTCACTCGCTTCTGCAACTTTTCATTCTATTCTATTATTTATACTCGTACTATGGTCATCGGTTTGGGTATCTACTTTTGGCAGATGCGTGCAGCGTCACAATAAAATACAATAGCTCTGCATTGAACACCAAAAACAATTACACAAGTATACAGAGTATACAAAGAGTACAAAGTATACAAAGAGCAAAGAATAAGGGCGACAAAAAACTTCCAACAAACTTTGGAAATCGGAATGTGTGAAAAAACCTCGCGTTGTTTTCCTTTATTAACGTATTTTCTTCCCTAAACTCGGACTCAGTGGTGCGAGACGGGATTCGACCCCCCAACCCTATGCATGAAGAGCCGGAAGTTGAAACCACTAGACTACCTACTACGGTTGAACCTATATAATATTCACTAAGTACTTACTTATTGTAATAAACTGAAAATGCATAAAAGCAACATGAACAAATGAAATTCTCAAAGGAGCGTGAATTTCATTGGTATGGAAATTCTTTAAAATTTTCAAAATGTTTGCCAAACAAAATTCACGGTTTGCTGGCCAGAAAGCGAGTTTTAACTTTGTGTTGGGCAGGCAACCACTATGAGAATGAAAATTAAGTTAGCTAGGTAGTTATTTCAGTAACTAGCTACATTAGGGTATACATATTAGACCAAATATAAATTGCTTGCTAAAAACTTGTTAAAAATGCCGGCGTCTTCGCTACTTTCGAACATCTGTTTTCATTAAAAAATAACTCGAATACATTAATCTTGATGTCGAGATGTCTCGTTCGCTTTTTTTATTCGTTGCGTTTGGAATCTTGTTTTTTCGCCGGACGCAAGTAATTTCGTATTAAATCAATGTAAGTAACATTAAAAGCCCTGGGGGTTACTTACGTACCATTAAAATGTAAAATTAAGTTATTATTGGATTAAAAGAGAATATAAATCAATCGAGTTTAGACGTTTATTACACACTAGCTTCTGTCCGCGACTTCGCCCGCGTGTAATTCCGTTATCGCGTACCCGCGGGAACTATGCGTTTTTTTCGGGATAAGAAGTAGCCTATGTCCTTTCCCAGGACCTCAACTATCTCCATGTCAAATTTAATCGAAATCGGTCCAGCGGTTTTAGCGTGAAGAAGTAAGTCACAGACAACAACGAGTTACTTTCGGTTTTATAATATTAGTATGGATATCATGACACTTGGAGATATTATTTAACCTGTAATTATGGTTATTATCATATAGAATATCATCATGTTATAACTGAGCACCGCAAACCGATTTGTCTGTTTTTCTGAACGTCCATTAGGTACCTAAAGGTTGTCTTGGAGTGATCGCTCTATTAACGATAAGACCGCCTGCTGTATAACCTAACGGCAGGATTTCCTAATGTTCCTTTGTTCTGTTCTCTTTTTTTTATTATGTGTTGTTTAAGAAAGAGTACTTGAATAGCTTTATATTTGTAGCCTATACTATTAAACGAGCAATATTGATATATAATATATATATATATATATATATATATATATATATATATATATATATATATACATATATTTCTATTCGCGTTCTCGAAAACGGCTCTAACGATTTCGATGAAATTTGGAATATTGAGGCTTACGGGGGTGAGAAATCGATCTAGCTAGGTCTCATATCAGGAAAAAATCGTGTGCAGGTTTCCTTACGATGTTTTCCTTCACCGAAAGCTCAGTGGTAAATTCAAATTGAATTTCGCACATAAGTAAACTTAGAGGTGCGAGCCGGAATCGAACCCCCAACCCTCTGCATGAGAGGCGGAAGGTCGAACCACTAGGCCACCACCCACCACATATATAATAGAATGTATTGTGTTGTATTTGTTGCAGTGCGCCCTCTTTGGGTGAGGCTGCAAGGCGGCAAGCGACCTTTGGTGGCGGGCCAGAAGACTGAGCTGGTCTGCCAGTCCGTGGGGGCCAGGCCGAAACCCTCGATATCCTGGTGGAAGGGAGGGACGAGGCTGAAGACTATAAGGGAAACGGTAAGCGTATGTCCCGTCGACGACCGGGCTAGCTCAGTTGGTAGTCAGGGTCACTGTTCGTTTTTGTCCGGGTCACGAGTTCGATTCCCGCTTGGGGCAAACTTTTTGTGACGATCACGAATTTTTGTATCTTTTTTTCTCATGTCATTGGTATGCAAAATACTCGAGTTTATTTTCATTTTCTTTTAATGTCCTTTTCGATTAAACTCGAAAGTCGCCCTTTTTAACTGACTTCAAAAAAGAAGGAGGTTCCCAATCCGTCGGAATCTTCTTTTTTGTGTAATTACATCATCTCTGTACTGTTCCTTGAAAGTGTGGTGTTCAATAAAGTACCTATATTGGATAATTTAAATAATGATATACCATAAGTCATAACCACTCACTTGCTTTTGGCAACTACGGTTGCCAATTCTATGTTCTATGTTCAAAAGTCATAGCGCCATTTTTGCGCACGCGAGCAGCCGAATGGACAAAACGTATCCAAACGTTATTATTACACCCAAGCAGGTTAACACACGAACATATACTTTTATATAACCCGCCAAGTCTTAAATTGCTTAAATTTTCTTAATTAAAATTTTCTTAATTACTCGACGCTTTTGTTCAAAAGCAATTCGATAATGGACTTTTTTCATTACTCTTTTCTGGTGATCGTTATAAAAAAGTATATTTACGTAAACGGACTTCCGGTATAGTACAGTCAAGTCAGCAACAGTAGCTTAATATTCGAAGAGCTCAAAATGTGTAATGTCAACATCAAGGAGATGACTGTTGACACTTTTGCACGCTAATTGCGTTGCATCAAGGTCCAAAAGTGTAAAATATTTTTGTCGTCAACTGCACAAGTTTTTTCCCTTATCTCTATACTAATAATAAGTATAGACAAGGAGTCGCGGCTACTACTACTACAGCCTATTTGCGTCCCACTGCTGGGCACAGGCCTCCTCTCATCACAAAAGGGTTTGGGCTATAGTCCCCACGCGGGCCCAGTGCGGATTGGGGACTTCACACACATCTTTGAATTACTTCGCAGATGCGTGCAGGATTCCTTCACCGAAAAGCTCAGTGGTAAATTCAAATTGAATTTCGCACATAAGTAAACTTAGAGGTGCGAGCCGGAATCGAACCGCCGACCCTCTGCATGCGAGGCGGTAGGACGAACCTAGTGGCCACTCTCAAGCGTGGCCACCACGACTTGAGAGTCGCGTCTGAAACTTGAAAATTAAAAGAAACTATCAAGTCGAGGTGACTATATAAACGATACTGAACACAAAATAATGATTTTTAGAAAAATTGTCTGTATGTACATGTAAGTATGTCCGGATTTAACTCGAAAACTACTGGACGGATTGCAACAAATTTGGTATGGGGTTAGTTTATAACACTGGTCAACATATAGGCCACTTTTTATCCCGGAAAAATGTATAGTTCCAGCGGGCTACTGACTGTCTCACTATTAAGTAAGCGCGGTGGTACACAAAACAAAACAAAACCAAACGTGGGAATTGAGAACAATGCGGCATATTTAGATAGGTAGACATAGATTTCATAGGAAAATAACACGGAAACTGTACCTACTACTACAGCCTATTTTTACGCCCCACTGCTGGGCACAGGCCTCCTCTCATCACGAGAGTGCTTGGGCTATAGTCCCTACGCGGGCCCAGTGTGGATTAGGGACTTCACACACATCTTTGAATTACTTCGCAGATGCGTGCAGGTTTCCTCACGACGTTTTCCTTCACCGAAAAGCTTAGAGGCCAAACTGTACCTACTATCTCGTTATCGGCATTTTCACAAGCAACATAGCCGCTCATTTGTAATTTAAAAAATTTGTAATGTAAGTACCTAGGCATAATTCCAGTCATAGGGACTTGAGCACGCTTGGATTATTATTATATTTCTCGTGATAAGAGGAGACCTGTGCCCAGTAGTGGGACGTAATCTGCGGTTGGTTGACTCACCGTGGGCACTATTGATATACAAACATAATAATGAGCCTAATCGCGTAGAACGAGTGTACAGTCGAGTTCGCCAATATATACACACTTTTGCACCTTACCACGTTGTAATAAGGTCCAAAAGTGTACACATATTAATGAACTCGACTGTACAACGACCAAACGGACAGCACAATACGTTATACAATTGAGTAACGTCACAGTGAAAAGGGAACAGTAAAGCAGGTTGTTAACCATAAAATAGGCTTTTTCTCACACATGCTCGGAAATGTTTGTGCTACTTTCAAAAAAAGAAGACACGAAGCACGTCATTGCCGGCCGAGCCCATGAAATCCATTATTGTCGTGTTCGTTTTTTTTTTATTTTATGTGCTTTTCCCCGCAACTTCGTATGCGCAGAAATCTTAAAATGAAAAATCCCGTTTTTTCCGTTCCCGTGGGAATTTTGCAAAATTCTTTCTTAGCGGATGCCTACGTCATAACATCTACCTGCATGCCAAATTTCAGCCCGATCCGTCCAGTGGTTTGGGCTGTGCGTTGATAGATCACTATGTCAGTCAGTCACCTTTGAGTTTTATATATTTAGATTTGACACACGTCTGTAAAAAAGCTACCAATCCGCCACATTCTACGGCTCCGCCTTCTAACTTACTCGTCCGGCAATGCGCTTAAATGTGCTACTAGGCGGCCTTTGCAATAATGTACTATTTTGTCATTAAAAAATATTACTGTTTATGATTTCTTACCTATTTGTGTTTAATAATAGTAGTAGAATATATATACATTGACGATTTATAAACATGGAAAGAATTCAATGGAACAAACATTTCCCCGGTCAGACCGATTTCATTATCAGGTACAAAATCCGTTTTTTAGAATGCCCTTTTGTTCTCAATGCTCAGCAATTAAACACCCTTTTAAAGAATTCAATGAAACCTATTCATTAGTCCCCTTAATGACACGTGTTGAGTTTAAAAAGGGGTCACGTGGGCCCTTTCTATTCGTTCTTTTTTTATATCTGAATCAAAAGGGAATTTATTTTTAACAAGGAAATGTTGTAAAATACTTCTGATTAGACCGCCTTGCAACTAGCAATAGAGTAACCTACCCACATATCAGATGCTAACTCAGAAAAAAATACTTCGATATGCTGAAGGTTGAAGGAAAGTCGTACAGGGATTATTTATTGGCATGGTATAGTAGGTATGTTGTTCTGACTAAAAAACTAGCTCCATGTATTTTTGTAATCAACATCAGAGTACATCTCAATCTCTTACAGTAAAAAAATTTCGATACGGTAGATAAATGTAAAGGTAGGTAATCTATACCTACCTTCTTAGAGTAATATGTGCTATTTATGTATATTATAAACTATATCATTTGTTACATTGTCTCGAACTTTCGCGATACACACTCATATTAACGTCGAGGTAAAAAAAAATGGTTTTTTGGCGATTAAGTCCCGTTGGTGGTGTGTTTATATCATTTGTTGAAAAAAAAACATAGGTATCTTATTGGCATACTGTTTGTCTCCTACGAACTGTGTGGGTGTGATTGATTATTGACGAGGTCTTGTCACGTCTAGACTAGACAGTCTGAACAACATCAGCTAAGATAAAGCCTAGACCGGTTTTAGATTGACTGACAGTCATGACTTGGGGCAACAAAACATACACATAATAATATTTTAGTTCCTAAGTAGCTGATTATGTTTACTACCTACGATTTAATGACGAAGATATTTACGACTAGGTAGTTGGCCCGCGGTGAACTTCGTATCTCCCTAATGTAATAGGAATGACGACAGGGTGAAGAAATCGAAATTCTAATTAGTCCGTCAGTCAGGGAATAAAAAAATATTAGACACGTATTTTTTGTTTTATCAAATTAACAAAGAATGACTAAGTTAAAACGCATTGAAGTTGGAGAGTGGGGGCTAACTACGTCACTGTTAGGTATAAACCGTACCTAACCGTGACGTCACGCGACATTTCAACTCAATATATCTCCGTATAAGTTTGATTACGTGGAAAAAGAAAAAATACGTGTCCAATACTTTTCAATAATCTTCCTGGTAGACTTGAAGAAAAAAGTTGTCGTCATCCCTATTCCCATTATTTTTCTTTTCTTTAGCGGTCCTTTAGATTCATTCTGATTATTTATTACAAGCTTTTATTTACTTTCACCTGTCCCGTTGTCTGTAATGGAATCTTGCAAGTTAAATTTGACCCACTTTCCGGTTTTCCGATTGAGCTGAAATTTTGCACGAATATGTAAATGGCGTGACAATGTAATATTATGATGACGTGGAGCTGATCTAATGATGGAGCTGGAAGGTGGCCATAGGAACTCCGTAATAAAACCACATAACCCCATCGAGTTTGGACTCTTTTGATTCGTCTTGAATGGTAGATTAAGGATTTACAAAGAAAAGTACAGTATAAAAGCTTGTCCCAAAAATTCAAATTTAGGTATAAGTTCTAATTTCGTACAGAAAAAATGCCACTTAGTACGAGTTTAACCGACCTCGTCAAACCCATTATAGTATGTTCCTACCAGAGACAATGAAATTATATACGTTGTCATTCTTGTCAAACTCCTTAGATTACGGCGTACATTAGAAATAGCCAGGAAGCTTCAAATTATCATACTTCGCCTGCACAGCGCCATCTAGTTCAAATTTGTATCCAGGCTACCTAGGCATACCCCGGCACTAAGGCGTTTCGAGGACCACGTGGGGTTTTAGCCGGCAGAACAGGGTGGTGTCCATGAGGATTTCCCCACGAAAAAAAAAAAAAAAAAAGGTCACCTAGGCAGCGACATCTATTATCGCATTCAACACTTATATTTCGGACGTACGCTAATTTGTTTGAAGGTTGTCATTCTAAGTTTACCTTACTTCTTCTATGGTTCCTACTAAGTCTGTTCCTTACAGATTTCCACGGATGGCAACATAACCAACAGCATCTTGACATTTGAGCCATCTATCGACGACGCCGGCCGCGTGCTGTCCTGTCGGGCCAGCCAGCCTGCCTTACCGCACTCCACTCACGAAGACGGGTGGAAGATGGAGATCCAACGTGAGTATGAAAAAAATAAAATGAAAAAAAAACCGACTTCTATCAAACTTTGACAGCCTGTAAAATCGGTGTCAAGTTCACTATAAGATTGTCATAGCTTTGGATCGGTTCACTTGACACCACAGGCTGACGGAATTTGATTGAAGTCGGTTTTATTTTTTCAATGATTTTTTTCGGCTCCGTTGTCCAAACATGGATACATCGGGACGTAAACATCAATGTAGTCTTCGAAACTGATGCCTAAATCATACACATGCTAACAAATTTCGAGGAATTCCCTCTTTTTCTTTTTTGGATCCCGTCATCAAAACTGAACCAAATTAAAATGGGACTGCCTTGGAAGTACCACCTTTCAAAAAAAAAAAGAATCATCGAAATCGGTTAACAATTGACGAAATTATACGTGTTCATACACATAAAAAAAAAACGAATATACGCGTCAAATTGAGAACCTTTTCCGTTTTTTCGTCGGTTGAAAATTAAATAGTGGAGACCGTCTCGGTAAGCGTAGCTTCATTGAAGCCTGCAACGTTCCATTGAGCGCAATCTTTATAGTTCCAAAAGTGGACACCAAATCGGGTAGGTTGGGGGCGCTGCGGTCGGCACGCCAGTCAAGCCACCTAGGCGGGATAGTCTTCAGATGGCGCTGCTGAGGCGAAAACGCAGCGAAAACGGTTGTGAGGAGAGTGTGTTTTTTTGGAACGTTCCATGAATATACGCTAAATACTTTAGATTTTCCCAAGATACAGGCCCAGCCTAGTTTGGGGTCCGCCAGACATTTCTACTTTTGTATTATACACTTGTTTTAAGCAAATAAATAAATATTTGATTTTGATTTTGACTTTAGATTCTGCATTGTAGCTGTCTCATTTGTACCTTTTACATCGACCAGCGCTAATTAGCTAGAATTGCTTCATGAAATGACTTGATTGGTCGTTTCTCTCCTGGTGCCCTATGATTGGACAATTACCCACCGCAGTTCGATATCAATCGCGAGCCGGGTTGTACTGACTGGACTGATTAGATTCATTGTGACTCATTCATTCAATGTGGTAGAAGTAGGACTATTGTTAACTAGGTTCTTAGTGTAGTTATTTAACCAGCTGGCTTTCCGTTATTTGTTCAATTTGAATTTAACACTGAGCTTTTCGGTGAAGGAAAACATCTTGAGGAAACCTCTTCTGCGAAGTAATTCAAAGATGTGTGTGAAGTCCCCAATCCCCACTGAGCCCGCGTAGGGACTATAGACCAAAAACCCTCTCGTTATGAGCCTCCTCTCATCTCCTGTGCCCAGTAGTGGGACGCAAATGGGCTGTAGTAGTAGTATTTGTTACCGGACTACGTCAAAACCAAAGAATTGTTATGATTTTAGCACTCTATGTATGTATGTTTGTATCTGTGTTCCGTCCTAGCGCTTAATCTACTCACAGGATTTTGGTGTCCTAACACCAAAATCCTGTGTCACACCTCTCTGTGACAGCTCTTAAGGTGTCGAACGATTCGTTATTTGGCCGAGTGTCACAGAGTACATTTCGTACAAAAAAAAAAACAACACGGCGAAATTTAATATTAGTCTGGTTTCAGTTTTCACTTGTTATCATCAAAGCAAGATTTTTTCAAGTTCCTTCTGTTTTTGAATACCTACCTCATAAATTTAGAGAGCTTCTGAATATGGCAGTAAAAAGGAAACAATGCTTTTTAACATTAAACTATGGAGGGTTGAAGTAAAGGAGCGCAATCTTTATAGTTCCAAAAGTGGACACCAAATCGGGTAGGTTGGGGGCGCTGCGGTCGCCACGCCAGTCAAGCCACCTAGGCGGGATAGTCTTCAGATGGCGCTGCTGATGCGAAAACGCAGCGAAAACGGTTGTGAGGAGAGTGTGCTTTTTTGTTGCTTATTAAATCGGCTGGACACGTTTTCTAGTGTTTCGCCATATAAGATTGCGCTCCTTACACATTCCACACTCCATACATTAAACTTTGAGCGTCGTGACAATGAAGGGTCTATCAAAATAATCTACTAAGCCCCACTAGCACCCAGCCTCTAACCTTGGGTTAGCCTCTAACTCGAGTTTACTCCGTACTACTAAACATAAGTTAAGAGGCTAACCCGAGGTTAGTTGCTTGGTGCAAGAGGCCTTTAATATATAAAAGTATAGCTCTAGCGCAGTTTCTCTATATTTTCCCATCTCTCTCCCTTCTTTCTTACTTACAGACAAGCCGTCTTTGAAGGCGATTATTACTTTGTTTTTTTTAGATTTACCAGTTGTCAAGTTAGAGCTGGGTGCCAACTTAGATGCCAGTAAAGTCGTTGAGGGTTCCGATGTCTACCTCGACTGTCGGGTGCGGGCAAACCCGTGGTACAACAACGTGTATTTCACTCATAACGTAAGTTTTACTTTTATGGTCACTTTATGAATTTTTGTAGGGCTTGTGGGATTTTATCTAGCTCTGACATTTAGAAACATTTTGCAAAAACTCATCATCATCCGCTTGAAAGATTTCTACTCCATTTTTCAACAGTATTGTGATTCTATATCTGACGCCCGGGCCACACCGAATGCGTCTGCAGCACGTCGACGGCTCGCTTGTACCGCCTTGCGAGCCTTGCGACTGCTGCGCGAGTCGTCGAGGTGCTGCAGACGCATTTGGTGTGACCCGGGCTTTAATCTATTAAGAAGAAGAGAAGAGCCTTTCTTATATCAGGTTAAGTAGTTTTTTTTTACTATTTAGTTAAATGTGAGTTTTCCTACGCATATAGGTATTGTCCATTAGAAATAATTGACTAAATAAAAAAAAATGGACCAAATTTACGGTTTTAAGCAGGATTTGTCCTCCACCTCGAACATATCTGCTAATTTATTAATTTATTTTTATTTGAATTGAATATTATAAACAATCAATGACATATTACTTATTGACTGTTTATGATATCTTACATTGCACTTACTCGTACTTGCAAAAAATCTGTACTCTGGTACCTAATATAAATATCTCCCGGATTGCATACTTTCCATTTTTCCTCAGAACATAATAGTGCGAGCAGGGACGGGAGTACTCCTGGCCAATCAGAGCTTGGTTCTCCAGAGAGTGTCTCGAAAGGCTGCTGGGGCTTATGTTTGTTCTGCTAGAAACGCTCTTGGAGAGGGTTCCAGTGAAAAACTGATGCTGGACGTCAAGTGTGAGTATCAGAACTTTTATACTGTGATGTGCCATTGAGAGACTTTCCTGAATTTGTGCTTATAAGGACTATGCTTCTTTCTCTAGTCAAGTTGTCAGCAATGTATCCTATCTGATACGGTGGTTCAACTGACGTCTGAAGGAACGCTATTGTGTCCCAATTTGCTGGCTAACATAAAATAGAAGACGTAAATGCCCTAGTAAAGTCAAGAAAGTCAACTTTCAATAATTACACTTTACTAGAGTCACTGAGGCTGTGATAGTCACTCATAACTTTCAACACCTTGTAGCCTTTATGAAGTTGTTTAACGAAGTTTTATAACTCCGAAGTCCATTGAAACATTTGAAACGTTTCACTGGGTAGGTAATAAACAAGTTTTCGATTCAAGTTGAACTAAGTCACACGGCCAATTGGAAATGAATAGCCGGCGGAGTTGATCAAGCGTTAAACTATATTTACTGCTTCGACAGCTGCTTCGAATAAAGCAAATTCACTCTTTCTGTGTTATTTTTTCTTCCTAGTATTTTATTAATTCAGACTTGTAGTCGTGTTGAATATTATTTCTATGAAAACGTTAGACTTGTTTTATTCAAATTCTCATACGGGATGGGATACTTGAATTTGGGACATACGTCCCCAATCTGCACTGGGCCCGCAGGCTATAGTCCCCTATAACTCAAACCCTCTCGTGATGAGTGGAGGCCTGTGCCTAGCAGTGGGACGCAAATAGGCTGTAGTAGTAAAGTAAGTCCCAAATTAAAATTTCAATATTGCAAGTAGAACATATTTAAAGCAGTTTAGTTTCAACGCTTCACAGCAAAACCACAGTTTCATTTAAATTTGTGTAATTATAGCTTTGGTATAAATTCTTCAATGCAAAGTGAGATAAGAAACTCTTAACTGCCTGCCGATAACGGAATATTAATGGACAGAAGTTACGTTATATGTAACGTATTTCTATGTAGACGGTGTGTTACATGTTTTCATTCTTTCTATGCGAAATTTCAAAATTAGAGGACCAATTTTTCGATACAAGGGGTTTTTTCTTTATTGTTAACCCATTTTCATTCTTCTACAGATGCCCCTACGTGTAAATCTTCACAGCCTGCGGTGCTACGGGCAGCGAGAGGCGAGATCATAGAAATAGAATGTGATCTAGATGCGAACCCTAAGGTACACATCTTCTTCTTCTTCTTTATTATTATTATCTATATATATATAAAACAAGAAACTGACCGACTGACTGACTGATCGATCAACGCAGAGCCGAAACCACTGGTCGTAGAGAGCTGAAATTTGGCGTGCAGGTTCCTTGGGGAACGTAGAGGAGTACTAAGTGAGGCTTTCCCGAAATGCTCACGGGAACGAAAAAATACGGGATTTAACATTTTAATATTTCTGCGCAAAAAAAAAACAGTTCATGTTATTCTTAAATAAGTAAATTAAAGTACTTATTCGTCAATTAAAAATAGTGTTTCAAATAATAGGTGCCAAAACAAAAAAAAAATATTTGAGATTTTCCGAAATGACGTCATGATCTATAAAAAGCCTGATAAGTACAGTTCGAATCGTGACTAATTCGGCGTCTCTCGAATTGCCGTCGTGTGGTCTGATTTGCTTATGTATTCTGGAATCGAAGCTGACGACTAAAAATATTAATAGAAAATAGGACGTACTGTTCTGTCTACGAGAGTGTATAGTAATATTACGAAAGTAATACTTGGTTTATATGAATGATAATTGGTATATCTATTTAATTTGTTTTGAATAGAACTGATTTTTTTCAACATTTTTTTTCGATCTTAGATCTTGAATTCTTGACAAAGCTAACAGTGATTATTTACAGGTAGATGCTATAAATCCACATTAATTTTAACTAAATTTGGTCACTTTACAAAATATTGAACCGACCTACACGTAGCTTTTCAAATAGAACACCCTGGCTGTGTATATCATTCTTTTATAGATTTAAACCTGTGTCATAGTGTTTTTTACAAACAAACAAAGATGTATTTTTGTCACTTCTAATCTAACTTATTAAATCTCTGCTATGTTTACAAATAGTATAATTTCAAAATTAGTAGTCATTCTGCTTTATTTATTTTAAAATTCTGTCTTTTAGTTCCCAAATTCACTTACCTGCTCCGCTGCTGTCCCATTTGGAAGTTCCCAATTTTGATTAACCCTATCGACCAACTTTTAAAATCCCAAATTGAAACTATTTTGAATATACATTTCAGTGAGCGAGCATGGACCCAAGGCTCTTTACCGATAAGGCTCGGTGGCTTGGGTACCCGAAAAATCTCTAATATTGCATTGCCGGCATTCATGTCTTCAATTCACAGCACGGCTGATCTCGCAGGTAAAATTCTTAAAACCCCTACGGGTACTAACTGTGAGATCGCCTGCTTGGATGAAGCCACAAATGCCTGGTCTGCTGGACCGAGTCAAAATTTTCCGTCGAAACCCAAAATTCAAAGGGCCTGGGATAACATAGCCTCCTCCGCCATCTTATCATCCTTAACAGAGTCATCATCAGGCAGGGACCGGGCAAGGCTCCTAGCAGTGTCCAGACCTGAATCGGGTCACTGGCTTCATGCCTATCCCTCGCCTAATACCGGTACTTTCATTGACCCAAGCACTCTCCGCATAGCTGTTGGTCTCCGTCTAGGGATTGGAGTCTGCTCAGATCACAGCTGCGCTTCTTGTGGAGCCCCCGTAGACCACCTAGGACACCACGGTCTTTCCTGCTCTTCGGGCGCCGGTCGCCAGTCTCGCCATGCTGCTCTCAATGACATCCTCAGAAGGGCGCTCGTCAGCGCCAACGTTCCAGCAGTTCTGGAGCCCCAGATCGTACGGAATGATGGCAAGCGCCCGGACGGGATGTCTTTGATACCCTGGCGGATGGGCCGCGCGCTGGTGTGGGACGCCACGTGCACCGACACAATGGCGATGTCGTATCTCCCCTCGACCAGCCGTCGAGCCGGAGCGGCAGCCGACGCCCGAGAGCGCCTGAAGGTTAATAAATATAGCTGCCTGGGCTCGAGCTATGAGTTTGTGGCCTTCGGGGTGGAGACTATGGGGTCATGGGGCAAAGGGGCGCTGGGGCTCCACAGAGAGCTAGGGAAGCGCTTGAGGGAGGCAACGGGAGACCCTCGCGCCGGCAGCTTTCTCGCGCAAAGACTGGCTATTGCCATACAGCGAGGGAATGCTGCCTGCGTGATGGGAACCCTTCCGAAAGGCCCTAATTTAGGTTTTTAGGTTATTTTTTAGCTTTAATTTTTCTTATTTCTGGAAATTTAAATGCTATTTGTAGTTTATTTTTAATATTTTAACTTGTTCTTTTCTGAATAAACAAATGTCCTGTATAATTTCTCTTATTTAATATAGGATATTATTAGAACAAAATCCACAAGGGCGTTTATAATAAGTAACTGAATTACTTGTATTTTGTAGATAAATACAATTGTAATAGTACTGTAGATGTGGTGGTGTCGGAGGTGGTTAAGTTAAAAGCGTAAACCAGTTCACACGTATATTTACACAATCGCACCAGACACACACTATATACAAAAACTTCAGAAGGAGAAAGGAGTAACAGAGGAATATTTACAAGGGAAATTAAAATATTATTTCAATTATAATATGTAAAATCGTTTGACGAAATACGCACGTCAAAGTTCCAAAATTGACGGGTCGGCGCGCGACGTACGAACGCACTCGAAAAGCAGCCAGGACGGCTATCAATTTCAAATGAGTTCGTACGTCCGCCACATCACCCCTTCCCAGAGACCGTCAAGGGCGATAATAGTCAGGAAACCTAACTACACGGCCTGACCGTGTCCTTCCAACGCCATCATCATCGGCTCTGGTCGTCGACCTGGTGGTCGTGTTTGGTGTATGAGTGTTATTGTGAGTGTATGTGGTTTGTGTGTCGGTAGTTTGTGTGTCGTGAAGTATGTAGGCTGGCTTGATCCTGTCTACCGATACTGTCACGGGCTTACCGTTCACCAACAGCTTAAAAACCTTGGAGTTGCGATCGAGTACCTTGTGGGGTCCAGTATATGCTGATTTGAGTGACTTAGACATGGTGTCATCTCTAAGGAACACATGACTGGATTGTTCCAAGTCTTTGAATATAAAGACCGGACGTCTACCGATGTGTCGGGAAGCTGGCACCGGCTGCAAGTTTCTTGTGAACATGCGAAGCCGAGACAGGTAATCCGTCACATCAGTGGTCGTGTGAGCTTCCGGGTTCAAGAAGTCACCTGGCAAACGCAGTGTCTCTCCGTAGATTAATTCTGCAGATGTTGCCTGGAGGTCTTCTTTGAAAGCGCTTCTTATGCCCAGCAGAACTAGTGGAAGGGATTCCACCCAGCTGCTGTCAGCATGACAGTTAATAGCAGCCTTCAACTGCCGGTGGAATCGCTCCACTAGGCCGTTGCAAGCGGGGTGGTAGGCAGTTGTACGTTTGTGTACAAATCCTGCTATTTCTGCTAGATGTTTGAAAAGGGCAGACTCGAACTGCCGACCCCTGTCTGTAACGATATCCACTGGGCATCCGAATCGGGCGATCCACCCGTATAACAGAGCTTTGGCGACCGTCTCTGCCGAGATGTCTTGTAGTGGAATTGCCTCAGGCCAACGCGAGAACCGATCGACGGCGGTGAGACAATACCTAAATCCTTGGCAGAGGGGAAGTGGTCCAACCAAGTCTATGTGAATGTTTAAGAACTTAGCCCGAGGAAGCTTAAACGTGGAGAGTGGTGTTGAGACATGCCGAGTGACTTTCGACCTCTGGCAAGCCAGGCAGGTCCGAGTCCACTCTCGGCAGTCCTTGCGTACCCCTGGCCAGACATACCTCTCTGCAACTAGCCTGGCTGTCACGTTTGCTCCTGGATGACTGAGGGTGTGCAGGCTTTGGAAAACCTGATGCCGCAGTTCTTTTGGGACGTAAGGCCGCGTGTTGTCACTGCTTTCGTCACAATACAGTTCCGCACTTGTACCTGGTATCTTCACTTTCGTTAGGCATAATGAGCTCTCGCCACTGAGTAGCTGTTGCAGCTCAGAGTCGGTGCGTTGCGCAGCAGCTAACTTGCTCAAGTCCACAGGCTGCGTGATCTCTTCGACTCGAGAGAGCGTGTCGGCCACGATATTGCTCTTGCCGGAAATATGCCTAATGTCAGTGGTAAACTGAGAGATAAAGTCCAAGTGACGGAACTGTCTTGGTGAGCAGTTGTCTTTACGCGAATGAAACGCGAAACATATTGGCTTATGGTCTGTGTAAATGACGAAGTCCCTGGCTTCGACCATGTGTCTGAAATATTTGATGGACTCATATATAGCCAATAGTTCGCGATCATACGGAGAGTATTTTTGTTGGGCGGGCGTCAGCTTCCTAGAAAAGAAAGCCAGAGGTTCCCAACCTTTGTCTTCTCTGAACTGCTGCAAAGCTGCACCCATGGCCGTGTCCGACGCGTCAGTGACGATACACAGCTTGGCATTCGCATCTGGGTGTGCTAGAAGAGCTGCTTGGCACAACCCTGCTTTACAGCGTTCGAATGCGTCTAGCTCTACCTGTGAGAAATTGACTGGGTGTGAGCCTTTGACAGATCCTGTTAGAATTGCGTTGAGGGGTGCTTGGTGTTGGGCAGCTCCTGGGATGAACCGCCTGTAAAAATTAAGCATGCCCAGGAACCTCCTAAGCTCCCTCACGTTCTTCGGCACAGGAAAGTCTTTTATGGCATCGACTTTGGCAGGCAGTGGCTTGGTTCCCTCGGCGGAAATACGATAACCAAGAAAAGTTACCTCTTCTGCGCCAAAGACACACTTCGAGGTGTTAATGACCATCCCAAAATCGTGTAGTCTGGTGAAAAGTTGGCGCAAATGGTCTTCATGGGTTTTTTGGTCCTTCGAAAACACTAAAAAATCGTCGAGGTAGCTATAACAAAAATCAAACCCCCGTAGCATCCCATCCACAAAGCGCTGGAACGTCTGTCCGGCATTACGAAGTCCAAACGTCATGAATGGGAATTCATAAAGACCGAACGGCGTTGTAATAGCTGTCTTTGGGATGTCTTCAGGGCTAACGGGGATCTGATTATATGCCTTAACCAAGTCAATCGTAGAGAAAACCTGACAACCTACTATGCTATGGGCAAAGTCTTGTATGTGGTGGATCGGGTACTTGTCCGGTACTGTCCTCGAATTCAGCAACCTGTAATCGCCACAAGGTCTCCAACCGTTATCCTTCTTGACGGCTAGGTGAAGTGGAGACGCCCATGGTGACTCGGAGGGTCTGGCTACGCCGCTCTGCAGCATAGACTCAAACTCCGCCTTGGCAATTTTTAACTTGTCAGGTGCCAGTCTACGTGGTGTACATGAAACAGGTGGTCCTGGTGTGGTACGGATGTGGTGTACTGTTGTGTGTTTAAGTGTGCGATATATGCCAGACGGACGTGTGATGTCAGGGTATTCTTTCAGTATGTCGTGATAAACTGACTCACCAGTGACGACCTTTACCGAAGAAATGGCATCAGAAGAATCGGCAGGCATCGCCGGGGTGACGAGCATAGTATTGTTGTCGATGAGGCGTTGGTTCCTGCAATCAACTATTAAACTATAATAGGAGAGGAAATCTACACCTATTATCGCCCTCGTAACGTCCGCGACGACAAATCGCCAAGCATAGTCACGGCGCAACCCTATGTTGAGCACTAAGTGCGCGTATCCGTAGGTTTTTATTGTAGAACCGTTCGCTGCACAAAGTGTAAAGTTAGTAGGGTTACGTCGTTCTTTTATTTTAGAACGTGGAAAAACACACAAATCTCTACCCGTATCTACTAGAAACTGCACTTTAGTCTTAGAATCTACCACGAACAAGCGACCGGTGTTTGGGCAGCCGCCAGTCGCCATCGCAGACTGCCCTACGCATTTCCCGCCTTGTAGTCGCACGGCGTTACGCATCGTCGCGCCAATTGTCCAAACTTATGGTGGTACCAGCAGACGGGAAACCTCTTGTAGTTCGAGTGAGACCGCTTGGAGCTGGACCGCTGGCTATGATGGCTCGATGAACGGGCTCTCGAGCGGGAACGCCTGTTGTTCAAGCCAGACGTCAAGGCGGCTTCCATCAGCTCCATCCGCTTGCAGAGGGCCGCAACCTGGGCGGCAACGGGATCCTGGACCGCTGATGGAGCTACCGACGTGGACGGCGCTGCTGAGGTGGGTGCTGCGACCAGAGATGGCACCTTTACCGCTGCGATTTGCTGACTTGGTGTGACAACGTCATAAATACGATCAGCCAAATCAGCTAATTCTGCCAAAGTTAAATTTATTTGCGAAACTATAATCGCCTGCGTGCCCTCGGGCAAACGGTTGGTCCACATGGCGCGCAGGAAATCTTCAGGAATCCCTGGTCCGGCTAGGTCTTGAAGATGACGAAGAAATTGGGATGGCTTCCTGTCACCGAGCTCCTGTTGGGCCAATAGCTGCTTGACCTTCAGTTGCCGTGACGCTGTAGGCCGCTTGATAAGCTCGGCCTTCAACTTCTCGTACTTATCCTGGGTCGGAGGGGAAGTGATGATATCCTCGACTACTGCCGCGTATTGAGGATCCAACTGGGCCATCGCGTAGTAAAACTTCGTGGCATCCGTGGTCACGTTCGACAGAATAAACTGTCCCTCCAGCTGGGCAAACCATAATGCCGGTTTCTCGGGGTAAAATGGAGGTATCTTTACGCCCACACGGCACAATTCCGCACGGTCATGTTCTGTGTCATCCGCAACGGCGGCTCTGTCCTTCGCCTTATCCATAATCGTGCACTATTAGGAGTCACCAGTGTAGATGTGGTGGTGTCGGAGGTGGTTAAGTTAAAAGCGTAAACCAGTTCACACGTATATTTACACAATCGCACCAGACACACACTATATACAAAAACTTCAGAAGGAGAAAGGAGTAACAGAGGAATATTTACAAGGGAAATTAAAATATTATTTCAATTATAATATGTAAAATCGTTTGACGAAATACGCACGTCAAAGTTCCAAAATTGACGGGTCGGCGCGCGACGTACGAACGCACTCGAAAAGCAGCCAGGACGGCTATCAATTTCAAATGAGTTCGTACGTCCGCCACAGTACATTACAGACCTAGGGTGGTGAATTCGTAAATGTCCCAGATCGCAGGTTTCTGTGGCCCGAACCGAAGGTGAGGGCCATAAATATGCGATCTGGGGCTTTACGAATTACCGCCCGTGGTTTGTCAAAAGTTTTACGTCTTGCCTTGGCCAAGAAGTGGGATTTTCTTTCCGCGTAGCGGGCAGAAAATCCTACTTTACGGTCAAGGTTGATGTAAAAGTATATTATTCCACCTTTGTTGTTCCGTTCGGTTCCCATTTTGTTCGAAACTTTCTAAATTGGATAGAATTTAATCGTTACAAGAGGGAATTTCGTGTAATTTACATCAATCAATATTTATTTTATACTGATGTCGGGAGTTGGCGAGTTAGCAAAGGTTCTATTTAGAGTTGTTAGTCTTAATTGAGTCCCCTTTAGGAATCTCGTTTGGCAAGGGTTGTAACTTTGTAACTTTTGTCTATTGTTACTTGGAGGGGCTTCTGTTGGAAAACTTTGCTGTAAGTCTTTGCTAATAAAATAATCTAAGTACATGTGATTGATAAGTCTTTTGAAGAATTCGCGTTTGAAACTTGAAAATTAAAAGAAACTATCAAGTCGAGGGGACTATATAAACGATACTGAACACGAAAAAACCATTTTTTAGAATTGTCTCTATGTATGTATGTTCAGATTTAACTCGAAAACTACTGAACGGATTGCAACAAAATTTGGTATGGGGGTAGCTACTTTTTATCCCGGAACAATGCATAGTTCTCACGGGAATATTAACGAATTCCATGCGGATGAAGTCGCGGGCAGAAGCTAGTACTAAATATGAGGATTAAAAGGTTAATGTGGTTTGGCATGTGATGAGGAAAGACTAAAGTGACATTACTAGTAGTGTATAGATGTGAAATTGATGGATATACAAATACATATGTATCGGCACAGCACTGAGGGACCAAAGTTACTTTCATAAGGCATTGTACCTAATTCTATATGTTTTCTGAACAGGAATCCATGACCTACCATTGGTGGTTCAACAGTTCAGCGCACAGCAAGCACGAACTCACAGCGGCGTCGACTCTCAACGCGGCACAAAGCCTACCTGGTAAGGAATCTTGAACAAAACGCTTTGAGAAAAAAGAAAGCTGAAAAAATATGATTTTAACAATTGTAACTCATGTGGCATGCAATTAATATTAGCATTGAGTAGGTATGTGGATGAAATTTTTGATTGCATCGGATATTTCATTGTAGAATTTAAAGACTGGTTTAAAGTTTCACACATATACCGTGGCTTATTGGTTTACTAAACTAATACATGACCTACCCCCTCGCATTTGCGTATCAATAATGCAGACTTACTTCAATTTAAAGTTCAATTAGTAAACAACAATAACAATAACAAACATAACAACGATAACAATAACAATGTAATGTGTAGATATTAAGTTAAACTGTATTCTTCTTATCCAGGTGAATAACATTTAGTATTAAGAATAGAATAAATGTTGTATGCCTCAGGGTAGAACATGGCTGACCCACTATGTATATTTAAACCAACTATTTCATGTACCCATGTTCAACAAATAAAGAATTTCAATTTGTATTTTAAAATGTTATATGTAAGACATTTAGTTACAAATTTAAACTAGTCTACTTATTTGTAATTAAGAAAATGAGAGCCCGCGCTATTTAAAGTAACTACGCAACCATTTTATAGCTAACATTATAATGGCGCCCGAATTAAACAGTAATAGTTTCTTTGTGAAGCGCAAGTCTCACAATCGTATTACTTTTACCGTGTTAGACAAGACATACTACTACAGCCTATTTACGGCCCACTGCTGGGCACAGGCCTCCTCTCATCACGAGAGGGTTGGGCTATAGTCCCCACGCGGGTCCAGTTGGGGACTTAACACACATCCTTGAATTACTTCGCAGATGCGTGCAGGTTTCCTCACGATGTTTTTCTTCACCGAAAATCTCAGTGGTAAATTCAAATTGAATTTCGCACATACATAATTTCAGAGGTGCGAGCCGGATTTGAACCCGCGACCCTCTGCATGAGCGGTAGGTCAAACCACTAGGTAACCACGGCTTTTAAGCCGTCTGTGTTGAGACAAGACATGTTCATTGAATATTCATTTTCAGGTACATATTTGTACATGGTGAACACTTCAGCTGACTACGGCTGGGTGCAGTGTTCTGGGACTAATTCTGTGGGACGTCAGACGAAACCTTGTCTTTTCCACATACTGCCTGCGGGTAAGTCGACCTTGTTTACACTTTACATTGGCTGAAACCTGTGTCTTGGAATTAATATATGGGGTTATATTATATTTAAATTGATAAATCCTGGAGACATTCTCTATCAGACCAGCCAACCTTATTTGGCAGTAAGTTTGTTACTTAATAAGTAAGTATTGATTCAACATGAATGCACCCATTTTGGGACGCACATATAAACTCATTGAATCCATTTGTGCTAGTTTCCGTGTATCGATCTTTAACTGTAACTCAGTACAAATGTAATAATGTGTTGCCTTCTTCTGCAGACAAACCTTCGACGGTGAAGTCGTGCGAAATCACGAACGTGACTTACGACTCTTTGACGCTGAACTGCACCCCGGGACACGACGGGGGCATACGCCAATCGTTCCTATTACAAGTTAGCTAAACTAAAATTATCTAACCTGATAAATTAAAAAAAAAACTAACTTCAAACTCTGCAAGCCTACAAAGTCGGTGTCAAGTTCACTATAAGATTGTCTTTGTAGGCTGTCGGAGTTGGAAGTCGGTTTTTATTTAAAAAAATATTTTCGGCTACAGTTTCCAAATATGGCTACAATGGGACGTAAGCCTCACTGTAGTCTTTGAAATTGATGCCAAAATCATACTACTACTACTACTACTACTACTACAGCCTATTTGCGTCCCACTGCTGGGCACAGGCCTCCCCTCACTATGAGAGGGTTTGGGCTATAGTCCCCACGCGGGCCCAGTGCGGATTGGGGACTTCACACACATCTTTGAATTACTTCGCAGATGCGTGCAGGTTTCCTCACGATGTTTTCCTTCACCGAAAAGCGCAGTGGTCAATTCAAATTGAATTTCGCACATAAGTAAACTTAGAGGTGCGAGCCGGAATCGAACCCCCGACCCTCTGCAAGAGAGGCGGTAGGCCGAACCACTAGGCCACCACGGTTTCAAAATCATACACGCGCTAACAAATTTTGACCAGTTCCCTCAGTTTCTCATGGATCCCATCATCAGAACTGAATCAATTTAAAATGGGAACAATCCTTTCGATAAAAAAAAAAAACGCCATAATTTTCTTTTCAATATCAGTAGTCTGTCACCTGCGTCCTTTATTATCAAACGATACGAGGCAACTCTTTTCTATCCCCATTTACAACTATGCTACTAGAGAATAATTCTTGAACGATATGCAAGCTTTAAGAGGACACGCTAGTGGTCATTTTTCCATACAAACGTTCTCGACATATTCCTCCCTGAATTTTGATCGTAGATTAATGATTTTTTGAAATAAGATCAATTTCCTCAGTAACTGTGTCGGTTCAAAACGTTTTGCTTTTAGTGATATTCTTGTTCTTAATAGAACTAGGTGACTCCAAACATTGCTGAAAACGGCCCGATTGAATAGGCCGCAAAGAAATGCCTGGTATACAAAAACCACAAAAATAAACGCAAAAATCAAAACGGTCCGACACAGATAATTTCCTTCTCATCCAGTTCCCAAAATTTCATTACGATTGTGTTAATTTTGGAGGAGGAAAATGTCGAGAACGAAACCTCGATTTCTGAGTTTTATTATACGTCGGATTTTTCGACGGAGCTGAAGTTGTCCTTATCGCACCTTTTGTCGCTCCGCCCGCGCCTGCGAGACAGCAACATTGATTTAAATTTCTCCAATCTGAAAAGGGGCTCAGCTCATGTATCCTCTTAAGATTTCAATTCCTCTTCTTCCTAGGTATTTGACATGGGCACCGGAATGCTCCTAGCCAACATCAGCAGCGAAGAGCCTGATTTCCAAGTATCAGGATTGTCAGCCAGCAACTCTCTGTCAGTTGTCGTCAAAGCCTACAATAGAAAGGGAGCTAGCGAACCTCTCACTCTCACATCGAGTCTTCTGAAGTACCCCGAAAGGCATACAGGTTAGTGTCTACGTTTCTATTCAACATTTTTCATCGTCGTTCGTCATTTTGAAATGGATAAAATGTCCATCACTACATTAATATCAGTAACATCCATATTTATATTATTGATATTTTAAATGCGAAAGTATCTCTGTCTGTCTGTCTGTTACCTCTTCACGCTTAAACCGCTGGACAGATTGAGACGTGGCATGGAGGTAGTTTGAGTCCCGAGGACATAGACTACTGTTTATTCCGGAAAACGCATAGTTTCCGCTGAAACGCGATAACCCAATTCCACGCGGGGGAAGTTTTTTTTTTTTTTTTTTTTATTACAAATGGGCTTGCGTTTGACCCTGATCACACCTGATGGAAAGTATTGATAGGGTCTAAGGTGGAACACGCTTACCCAGAAGATGCCTATTCACTCTAGACTTGAATACACCAAGATTATAGGAGCTGGGGAACACACACGCAGGGAGGGAATTCCATAGTTTAGCAGTGCGAACAAGAAAAGATTTAGAACATCGCTTTGTACGACTCATGGGAAACTCAACCACATGAGGATGGAAACCCTCCCGTCGTCTAGTAGTCTGATGATAAAAGGTAGACGGTGGTATAAGGTCGTGAAGTTCCTGAGCGCACTCTCCATAATACACCTTGTAAAAAACCGACAGACAAGCAACTCTACGCCGATGCTCCAAGCTTTGAAGCTTGGTTCCAACGAGCGTATCGTCGCCAATCATCCTTCTAGCTCGACGGTCTACCGAGTCCAAAGCATCCAGCTGATACTTTGCAGAGCCATCCCAGAGGTAACTACAATACTCCATACACGACCGAACTTGTGCTTGGTATAAATGGAGCAACTGTTCCGGTGTGAAGTACCGCCGCACCTTTGAGAGGATGCCAAGCTTTTTTGCAGCTGTTTTCGCTTTGGACATGACAGACCGACCAAAGCTCAAGTTAGAGGATATGTCCATACCCAACAGCTCTAAATGGTCGGACAAAGGCAAAGGTGTATTTTGGAGAGTTGGAGTCAGACCAAGCGGACTCTTTTTGGCAGAAAACAGACACGCCTGTGTTTTACTAGCGTTGAACTGCACAAGATTGGCATCGCCCCAGTCAGACACTACCCCAAGTGCTGAGTTCAACCGCTCAATCATAGCCTCTCTAAGGGAAGTGATCTCGGCGCTACTTGTGCGAGCGGAGGAAGTGTAACTCTCTGTAACAGTGCTGTCATCAGCGTATCCGAAGACACCAAGTTGCGGGCAGAAGCTAGTTAATATGTAAAGTCCCCCGCCGCCTCTGTCTATACGCGATAAACTCAAAAGGTACTGAATGGATTATCATGCGGTTTTCACTAACAGACAGAGGGGTTAATGAGGATGGTTTTGTTGTATAATTTGTGATGATTCGTAGGAACTACTACACGTGCAAAGCCGGGGCGGAGCGGGGCGCTAGTTACAAAATAAAATCCCCCGCCGCGTCTACCTGTCTGTTTGTTTATAAATGGTGAAGCCGCTATGGTGGTAGGACCTGGCGCTAGGTCCGTCCGGGGTGGTACTTACCACCGTCTTTCCCCGCTAACCTGCCGCCAAATAGCAGTGCTCGCACTGTTGTGTTCCAGTAGGAGGTTAAGGCAGCCGGCGATATTTCTGGCAGAGGCATTCCATATTAGGCCTTAGGATAGGCAACGCATTAGATATGATCCATTTGCGCCCCTAATCCGACGACGTAGGGTGGGGAGAGCGCGAAGGCGCTACGCGCACCTTAACGCCCCACCCTAGCGGACTGAACGGTGGGGTCGGAGGGACCCGCCGTCCGCCAACTGAGTCCGCTGGAGTTTGAGTGCCTCGAAATTCTCTCGAGGAACTCATCCGGAGGTGGCCCGCAGTGAAGGGGCCCCCGCTGAGAGGGCTGCGGTAGAATGCTCCAAAGCGAACCCGCAGCTCTCACACGTACAACGTGGAGGAGAATCGCTGGGGTTTTAGTGGGTATTCCGTCCGCTATAGACGGCGAGTCCCACATAACCACCCTGCCCTCCCCCCGGGCCGGTGGTATGCGTAAACGCATTTCCCCAGCGCAAAAAAAAAAAAAAAAAGGCAACGCATTAGATCTTATGGTTTCTTAATGGGGAGCATAGGATTTCGGTGTCCATGGGCCGCAGTGACCACTTACCATCAGGTGGGCTGTGCGCTCGTTTGCCTATATTAATGACATACATAAAATAGAGCGATTTCTAAGGGAGGTTCACGTGTACCTATATCAAGTTGTTAGTTTGTATACTATAACTGGGAGCGAGTCGTAAGTCCATAATAGGTAGGTAGGTATAGGCACTACACCTATTACACCTATACATAGTAATTTACTTGATAGTACAATACAATTTTATTCTGTACTTATTTGGCAATTTTAACTGCTACAGATTAGCACAAAAGTAAATATTACTTAACTCAATCAACAGCAGGTTTTTCCAGTAAATTTTGATTAAAATCAACCTGATAATACCTCATTAACGCATTCACTGCCACCAACGCATATGTGCGTTTTGCTGACTTTCCCGCAGTGCCTTGAACGCACATGTGCGTTGCAATGTTCCCTTAATGAAAGATGTGGCACCTGGCGAAAGTTCGTAAAACAGAAGTGGCAGTGAATGTCGGTAATGAGAGCGCTTTAAAAATAAGTACTCATTTGAATATTATACGAGAACAACCATATTCCAGTTAACGGACCACAAAATTCGCCCCTGATATCCAGTAATATTTTCCGAATTCACATTGAAATAAAGTTGCCGAATTAAAATGTAGCCATTTGCATCCTTTGTTTCATATAACTGGGGCGTACGCCCGAAATTGCACATGCATTAAGGATTCGACTATAATGAATACATTTACTTTATTCCGGGAATAAATACAGATGAAATTTGTCTCTTTACGACCATGCGAATGGCTATAACCATCTGTCATGCTAACCATGGTCTAAGAAAACAAGGTCTGCCGATCCGGGTGACGTGTCACCGTAACGTCAATACCGAGTTGCCACCTTATTGCAATAAAACAAAAATGGAGGAAATATTTTCGGTAGTTATAATGCAAAATAAATCATTTGCGCATTACAATTGTCATTTACTTGTTTATAAGCACACAAAATGGGTCAAGTTAAAAACAAATGAACGTAATAATTTAATGAAACACTCACAGCATACATGAGGGTTGGGGATTATTTTAATACACCAGTTGCAACACACAGCAGTGCGAATGACGTTAGGGTGACACCCACACTACTACAGAATACCGGACTGTTATACCTGGCGAAGTATATTAATAGTATCATATTCATATGTCATATTTTATTTTTTGCAATTCAAAAATATACAACACTGTTAAATATAATATTCAGTACATTTTGGAACGCTGTAGGGCGCAGTAATATAAATTATACATTAGATTATGCTAACCTGCCGCCAAAAAGCGGTGCTCGCACTGTTGTGTTCCAGCAAGGGGGTAGGAGAGCCGGTTCGATTCAAGTTTAGTCTTCTGGGTTACCAACTTGGAACCGCCTTCGAAATCTTATGATTTCTTATGTATGGACATATATTATTTCTTATGTATAGGCGAGAGTGACCACTTAGGCCGTCTATGTTCTCAGTTTTTAGGACTGATGCCTCTAATAAGTTAAAATTAGGTTTTCAAAGTTCGGGCTGGGTGTTAAGATTTGAGAACTTCTCAGCTGATACTAATTCTCCTTGCTTAAGGGACGAAAATCTTCAAAGTCACTGAAGTTTTACTGACTGAACTTGTTAAGAACTTTTAACTGGGTATTTACAACAGAACTCAAAAGCTTGCTCCGTTGAATACCAAAGCTGCTGTGGAATAACATCTGCTCAGCTTTATAATGCTTTTGGGTGTATCCTGGGATTTTGTAAAGACACGAATAAACTTTGGTTATAAAAACATGCAACGTGGGAAATTAAGAGATCTTATTTTTTTTTATGATTTTCAAAATGAGATAACTGCTTTCAAACTCCGAAAGACTGCAAAGTCGATGTTAAATTCAGTATAATATTTTATAATAAGAACATGATAATATTTTATATTTTATTACTTTGGGTCGGTTCACCTTTTTTCGACTACAGTTTCCAAGCATGGTCTTAAAGGGACTTTGTATGAAGTCTAGTCTTAGGAATTCATTCGAAAATCATGGAAATGGTAACTAATTAATTGAGGAGTTCCTCCTGGTAGTTTTTTTTAGTCAGTTGAAAAGGCAATGTTTCTGTTTAGTCTGTTAAGGATTATGGAGAGTCTTCACAAGTTTCAATAGCTTCATTACAAAAAATAGTGATTTTTTCTTTCTTTTTGAAGAACAGGTGTGACCATTTGTTGAATAAACTCGACTTTGAATCCGATTAAGAACGATAAATGATGGGTTACAAATCTTACGTTTTTAGGGTAGTCTTACGCATCGGCAGTTGGGTTAAGAGGGTTTACTCCCAAAGCTGGCAACGTCGCAAATAGCTGTCAAATATTTCGTTGTTTTGATTAATTTATGGATATTACTGAATGAAAATATGAATTATCGCTCTATGGTTGAATAAAACATTAAGTATGGATTGCAACAATTATCCTAGGAACATGAAATTTTTAGGATTATGGAAGTACCTACATACTATCTTTTGAGAACCTTCCATCGCATTTTCCATGCATTTTAATGTAATCTTATCATTTGAATGCCTAACCAATAAATATAAAACGAGACGCGTCATTCAACCAAAAATTCAAAATTCAATAATTTATTCAGCAAATTGGCCACATAGGGGCACTTTTACACGTCAGGAAAAGAATTTACCAGCGCTTCCTAGACCCATTCGGACGTTGCCAACATTCGGGATAAACCCTCTTAATCTTGGCCTCATGCAATCCAAACCTAACCTCCAACTCACAGCGACATCTAACAATGATTTTCCTCATTTTTCCAACAGCTCAAGTCCCAGTGAAGGTAGAACTGACAACAGTTCTAATCATCGTGTTGATTTCTGTTGGAATCATCGCTGCCATGACTGCTGTATCCGCAACAGTCTTCTGCTGTCGTCACTGCAATAAGAAAAACAGTAAGTTTTTAATAAGGCCCCAAGGTACCAGTGAACAAAGCCCCGATAATACTCTTATTACATACACAAGAAATTAGGACAAGTCATAGATGGCATGTCCTTAATTTGGATAAAAGTGAAAAAGCTGATGAAGACACTTCATTTTAATTGTCAACATTATTTTTTACTGGCAAGTGATTGCCCATCATCTGAACCGCACAGTGATTAAAGTTCTAAAGTTGTTGATTTAGTAAGAACGGTATCTAACAACTTGTAATACAGAAAACATTCTCACCAATGACAATTTCAGATGCCAACAAAATAGAGACAGTCTTCTAACAATTATCTGAATGAAAACCGGAGGTGAAACGATGGTAAAATCACCCAAGTAATTAACAAGACACAACTAGTATTTTTTTTTTTTTTATTAAGAGACTGCTGTGTCCTGCTGGGCAAAGGCCTTCCCCCACTTTTCCCACCGTTCTCGATCTTAAGCGACATGAGTCTAGTTCATCCCGCCATTGCCGTGGAGGACCGCCGCGTTTTCGTCTGGAGTTGCTGAGCTTCCACTCTGTGGTTATCTTGGCTCAGAACTCACTCGGCTCGGCATCCGACAAACATGACCTGGCCAGTCCCATTTCAATTTTGCCGCTTTCTGAGCTACATCTACAATATGCGTCATGGAGCGCAGGCTGGTGTTCCGGACATGATCCCTCAATTTTACAATTAATATGCTACGCTCCATGGCTCGCTGACAAACCCCGAGCCCTGTGAAGTAGTAAAATTGTATATATTTTCAGATAAAAATGAAAAAGACAAGCGCCAGCAGGATGAGACTTCGAATATACCTTTGACGGGAACTAAGGAGTCGGACAGCGTCGACAGCTTAGGTAAATAAACTTTTTTTCTTAGTGGTAGGACCTGGTGCTGGGTCTGTCCGGGGTGGTACCACAGTCTTCCCCCGCTAACCTGCCGCCGCAGTGCTCACACTGTTGTGTTCCGGTAGGGGGTTAAGACAGGCGGTGAAATTTCTGGCACAGAGGCATTCCATCTTAGGCCTCAGGGTAGGCAACGCATTCGAGATCTTATGGTTGCTTAATGGGGGATCATAAGATTTCAGTGTCTATGGGCCGCAGTGGCCACTTAGCATTAGCTACTACAGCCCATCCGCGTCCCATTGCTGGGCACAGGCCTCCTCTCATCACGAGAGGGTTTGGGCTATAGTCCCCACACGGGCCCAGTGCGGATTGGGGACTTCACACACATCTTTGAATTACTTCGCAGATGCGTGCAGGTTTCCCCACGATGTTTTCCCTCACCGAAAAGCTAAGTGGTAAATTCAAATTGAATTTCGCACATAAGTACACTTAGAGGTGCGAGCCGGAATCGAACCCCCGACCTTCTGCATGAGAGGCGGTAGGTCGAACCACTAGGCCACCACGGCTTCTGGTCACAAGTTACTACTTAGTGGAATATATTTGATGTAGATAGATTTAACACGCTTGACCCAACCGAATTGGAAAATTCATTATTCAAAGATGCTGTTAATAAAATTATACCTTCATTTCAGATAAAAACCCAGACATAATACCGTTGGATGGCAAAATAAGCGACAGTTGTTCAAACAAATCTTCAACAACAGACTACAGCTCAATACGGCCGCTGATATCAAAGAATCCAGCTGAAAAATACGATTCGATACCTCCAAACTGCGATAGGTTTTATGACCACAACATCGATCCTTGCAATCATTACATACAAGTCCGTCCCATAGAGTACCGAGTGAGACCAACATACCAGCCCAGTATTAATCCTATAGCCAACCTTGGGCCAAGTATACAGAGTATTGGACCTATGAGCAGTCTGGGTGTGCCAAACGTTGGCCCAAATGATTGCCACAGGCCTCCATATGATAAGGTGTATGAAGATTGGTTGAAGTATAAGAATGCATTGCCGTTGAATACCAGTGGTTTGGTGAGTAGATTTTAATATCACCATTTTTTTCCATAATTTAGATCAAATGTACTTAACAGTTATAGAGCCTGTCAAACGAAAGCTGAACACATCAAATTCAATTATGCAGCAACATTAGTGGTCAAAATGTATGTATCTGACATAGTGTTGCCGCGTAATTGAGTTGGATAGGTTCAACTTTCATTTGCCAGACTTAAATACATATTATTTAGTAGATAAATTCCCAAATCACAATGATTCTTTTTAGTGATTTCTATTCTCTATATTGACGTGTTTTAACATATCCCACTGCTAAGTGAAGGCTTTTGATAGGATTTTCAGTTTCGAACGGAAAATATGCCAAATGCATGCATGTGGTAGGTCCAAATATTTTTAATTTTCGACTTTTGCGCATCGAAGGCCGCCGCTCAAGTTCCTAACACAAGCTGTTTGTTATCTCGCAGCTACCAGCGGAACAGCTGATGCCTCCAGAGCTGTACGCGACCCCTCCCCCCTCGCTGTACAGCAACCCCCGCGCGCCTCTCGGCTTGGCGCTCCAGGATCTTGAACCTAGGTAAGATTTGAAACAAGTGGTAGGGCCTGGTACTAGGTCCGTCCGGGGTGGGACCACCGTCTTTCCCCGCTAACCTGCCGACAAATAACAGTGCTCGCACTGTTGTGTTCCGGTAGGGGGTTAAGGCAGCCGGTGAAATTTCTGGCACAGAGGCATTCCATTCTTAGGCCTCAGGGTAGGCAACGCATTTGAGATCTTATGGGGAATCAAAGGATTTCGGTGTTCATGGGCTGCAGTGACCACTTACCATTTTCATCGGCTACCTTAATTAGCATTTAGCGTCTAATATGGCATGTAGTGTGCAAAATTGGCAATATTGCACCACGTAGGACTGTAAGTGCCTCTCGGGTATTCACTCGCTGTGACTCTCATTATGCACGCAACAGCAGTAGTAAACCAGATCTGCAGTACATATGACAATAAAATATAATATAATATACATATTTAGAGATACTTAACTGACTAAAAGGGCAAGTAATTTAAATACTTAGCTGTGTAAGGGGGGCGCAATGTGTGCACGTGAATTGAAGGCGTGGTTATAAGTATAATTATAATCAGAAATGTGGAGATCAGTCATAGAACCAAAGTCTTAGACATAGGCCACCGGATTAGCACGCTGAAGTGGCAGTGGGCCGGACATATTTGCCGCAGAACCGATAACTGCTGGGGTAAACGTGTTCTAGAGTGGAGACCGCGTTTCGGCATAGAGAAATGATACAAGAAGAGTGGGCGAGCCCATACTGTAGTGCGTGCTCCGAAACCCGGGTTAATACTAGATCGACATCTAGCGTCCAGTGGCTGAACCCCGATTACCCGACCATTTAGCACTTTGCCTTCGGCTAGCTATCTAGCTCCAAGTAGAGCGGTAGCAACTGCTAAACGGTCGGATAATCGGGGTTCAGCCACTGGACGCTAAGATGTCGATCTAGTGTTAACCCGGGTCTCGGAGCACGCACTACACTGGTATGGGTTCTGCCACTCTTCTTGTATCATTTCTCTCTCTCGTCTCGGTAAGCGTAGCGTGGTACGCCCCCAGGCTCGGTGGAGCGACGACCTTCGCAAGATCGCCGGCAAGCACTGGATGCGAGTTGCCGAGGATCGTTGTCATTGGCGTGCTTTGGGAGAGACCTATGTCCAGCAGTGGACTGCAATAGGTTTATAATGATGATATAATTACATATTGTTTGACAGGTACCACATGGAGCCCCGGCTGTCCGTGGACGGGCGCAGCTGTTCCAACTCGCCCCCGGTCCGTTTCAACACGGACCACAGCGTCTACTACAACAAGGAGAGAAGCACCAGCACGCTGCCGCATTTGAAACGGATCAATGGTACGTCTATACCAGAGACAATTGAATTATTCAGTGTGTCCCTGGATAAAGTGCACGAACGAATAGGGATGAAATTGATAAGCGATGATATTTAATCGATGAAAAAAATAAAATAATCATTTCTGGATATTTGTTTTTTAAATCATTGAATACAGTCGACCAAATCGAAATAACGCAAGATATTTTCCTCCTCAGGGGCGTATTGACCTTAAATCAGCGTGTTTATACCTAAACACAACAGCCTTAGTCGTGGTATTTAAATAAAAAGTCGTGAAAAAAAAGGGGCCTTTTTTACAAAAAAAAAAGATCCCGTCATGTTTTTTTTTAAATTATGAGTAAAAAAAAACATGACGGGATCTTTTTTTCATCGATTAATATCACCACGTTTCATCCCTATTCTTTTGTGCGCTTTACCCACGGACACACCTTTTTTTAGACTTTTCGATTATTTGTCAAAACTTCATGTTCATTCAGTAGGGCATACTTTTTTTTTTGTTACAGGTAACACAATGAACCTAAAGCCAAGTGACCCTAAACAGAGTAGTGGCCCTAAAACGACAGACACTAGTTTAGAACCTATCAAAATGAGCAGTCAGGAATGTGGGTAGACGGAAAAGTGGACTCATAGCAACAGATTGTGAGTATTGTGACTGTTTGAAGTGTTAGTGTTACAAGACTCAATATATTTTTAAGGATACTTAAGTGTTCCAAGTAATGCCCATTTTTTTCAGTTTTGATCTAATTTCGTGATGGTGCTACATTGCCATAAGGCAAATTATCTGGCCATTTTTTTATATTATTACCGCAAAGGGTCTAAAAATATCAGTTTGATTGAACCAATCATCTCTAATAATAGAACTTACAATTATATCATAGTTAGGCTGTTTTTATTTTATTTTGTTTTAGTTATGCAAACAAAAATCAGTATTGTTGTAAAATGATTGTCAAATTATATTTTTAGGGTAAATGATGAATAAATGTAGCTTGGAGTTACTTGTCGATACAGTTGAAATTTTACAGATAAGTATAACAAATTATATTTGGATAAATGTTGAGTAGCGTTCATAAAATTATCGGTATTAAGTTAACGTTTATTTATGTATAATTGTCATAAATAATATTCGTTAATTATGGATCAATAATTATTGAATACAAATAATTTTTAAATTAAGCCTGATTTAAATGCAACTTTCAATTTAAAAATTACTTAGTAATATTCGCTCCACATTCATTTGCAAAAGGTATATAAGACTGAAATTGTAATTAATTCAAAACGCAAGTAGATAATTTGATTTACAAACCAAACAACTTAGGTACCTACCTATTTTGTTTTTTTTTACTAGCTTTACAAATGTAGTATTCTATTTTTGCGGTAATATTGTAATATTGCGGTAACAGAACATTAATTAATTCAGAACCTAGGAGACTTAAGTCTACCTATATGTTTTATTTATTTTTATATTGGAAATTTGCGTTTTTATTTTTTTGATTTCTTGACGCGGCCTGGTCTTCTTTTCTTTTTCAATAAAAAGTGAAATAAAGTTATAAAATTAAAAAGTATAAAGTTATAAATCTTGAGTGAAATTGGTGTAAACTATTTTTTTTATATCATAATATAATATACCTGCAGGAAAATCTGCTAAAAAATCTTTTTTTTAAAAACTGTCCACAATGATAAGAAGACGGACTAATTTGTTTTTACTCACTTTTAAAAGGCCTAATAACACAAATAAGTTTTTTGCATTTTTAGCAGATTTTTTTGGTTATATGTAGGTTAAAAAATGTAAATAAATTCTGTAAATATACCCACATGTAAAGATATACACGAGTACGTTATACGAAAAGTTGCCATAATAGTTACAGTTTTTAGACAAAGTAAGACATTTTAAAGTAATTAAAATTAATTAGTATATGAGACGAGCTTTCCGTTAAAAATTAATGTCGAAAAATTATTTATCATTCAATTAACTTTTATGAATGGCGTACTTACTTAAGACGACTTTTTCCTTTTTATATGAAATTAATTTTGAACTGTTTTCTACTCTAAACGAATTAAATCTCTCAATTCTCTCAAGACGGTGACACGATGAAAATTATGTTAATTAGGTGTCCTTGTGTTACTTCGGCATTTATCGTTTTATTAAGTTTGTTTGTTGCTCTTTTTATTAAAAACGACTTGAACGCAATGTTTAAATAAAAAAATACAGCTTGAATCTACATTCAGTTTGGTTAAATTATAATTAATAAAAAGATTTGGATTTATTTATTTCTTTAAGCTTTATTGCACATAAAGAAAACTTAGTGTACAAAAGGCGGACTTAATGCCTCGAGGCATTATCTTACGTCAACCTTTGGATTAATTCGAAAACTTTGAAAAAACTATAAATGGGTGCAAACCGCTGAGATCCTTATTTTATAAATGCTAATGTAACAAACATGTGTTTGTCTGTCTCAAACCTCTGAACCGATTTACTTGAAATTTGGTATGGAGATAGTAAGAGTCCCCGGGAAGGACATAGATTATTTTTTTATTTTGTAAAAACAGTTCTCGTAAGAACGATACAACCGATTTTCACACGGTCTTATTGGCGGACAGATGCTAGTAAAAAATGTAAATTAAGTATTTTAATGGAAAAAAAACTACTCATTATTAAAAGCTAAATATTATAATTATGTAAAGACTTATAAATATCAACGTACGAAAACAGTTCTTAATTGATTTAGAAAATATTGATAAAATACCACTTTGAAAGTGGTCATATAAAATTCGATGTTTAGAAAATGCCAATTGAAAATTTACGCTATTGTTAAAAGAATTTGAAAGTTTTGCGGTTACTTAAATATGATAAATTTTAAATAATTTTATGTGATACGGATGTGGAGTTGTGGCTGACTTGAAGTGACATTTATTTTAACTTTTATCTTAAACTTATTTAAGCATATTATGATTGTTAATTGTATTCTTTCTTCTTTCAACAGAATCGTGGCACTTGTCAAATGTAACTTGTGTATTAATCAAGTACCTATATGACTCATACTAACTGATTTTCAAATTGACCAAATTGTAGAATACACACCATCAATAGTTTAGTTAGAATAGTTTCCTTCATTTTGTATATTCATTGTGAAAAATTGACAAACTTTGTGTAATTGTGTTCAAAAATTAAATATTTCTAGATACTTACAATTGCAATTTAAATTAAGATTTAAAGTCTAATCAAGGTCGGTACGCTAAAATATTGTTCATTTCCCAACGTAAAAGCATTACTTTGTTAAAAGGGTAAAAAGTTGCATTCGTTGCACTACATTCAGTTGGGTCGTTAAGTACATTCTGTACTGTAGTACTTTTTTGCTAGCAGACTGTTACAGCTAGTTTCTTACAAAGAGCAGCAAAGGTAATGTTGGATCCGTAAAGTGCACTGCTGAAAGCCAGTTTACTGTATTTTGATCTCTAATTGAACAATAGTTGTTCTGAAGTTGCATTACGTAAAATTGAGGTAATTCTGCTAAAAGCTAATAATACCGGACTATGTAGCCGAAATAATAATTTACTTATACCAAAAGCTGATTGTCAAATTTTAACAAAATAATATCATGCTCGTAAAATAAAAACTAGATTTTGTACTGTATTGATTTCGTGATTATAGTTGATTCGCCTAATTCGCTTTAATTTGTATTTATTAAAAGCGTTAGTTTACAGATGTAAAGTTAATTTAAAGATAATAAATGTCAGTTTTTAACGTGTCTGTGTTTTTTTTTTAATTTAATACTAGCCGTTGCCCGCGTAGACTTGAAATTTGCGTATTCGATGATACTAAAACTATACTTAGGTACATATTACTTATACAAAAGCTAATGCTAAGATCAATCCGTTAAGCTACAAAGACTTTTTAACAAGCTTTACCGTACCTACTTTAATGTGAAAACCTCCTTTTAACCTTTAACCAATGTCACAGAATATTTGGCCACGGAATCACTCGCCTGAATGTAGCCGGCGCGCAACTCGCGCCCAACTCGCCCTTAGCGTCATTTGTTTCATCCGGAGACGGTGAGTGAATCATTGGCCCGCGTAGTGGTACACACACATTTACAAGTGTACAGACGTCCTCGTACGCACACAGACGTCCTCGCACGCAAACATTGACACTTCATTTGAATCGTGGTCGAAATCGTGCCGAAATAGGCCGTGTCCGCCGTGTGCCAATATGTCCTGAGTACCTTACACGCCTTACTGGCCACTTTAAACAATATTTGCTTGCTTCTATAGTTATTTATTCACCAAGAGGGGTAAGGCATTGATTACTCAACGAGTGGCCATTTGAGGCCCGACGCGAAGCGGAGGGCCTTAAACAACACGAGTTGAGTAATCAATACTTACCCTCGAGGGATATATAATACTTTATACTACTCTTACGAGGAAAAAAAAAACAACTGTTAACGCGGCAACCTTTGGACCCCGGGCGTGCGACGTGCGGGGCTGCCTCGGCGCACCGTAGGCCTGCGCCCCCCTCCATACGACACTCTGCCACCGACCGCGCCCACGGCTAATCGCGTCATACATACAAATAAAATTGTACTTTTTACTTCATTAAGTATACAAGTTTAAAAGGATCCAGGAGTTTTGCTTGAAGAAGAACCCTATCCTGAGCTGTTCGTGAATAAATGTACTTCTCAGCATTGAATATATAGCCCACAGGCTGCTAGGCTTATATTTTGAAGACTTTTCACTAAAATAGGCTAGAAGAACATTTTCCGACAAAGAAGAAGCTTGCTTTTCAGTCTTCCACTGCATAAATTCTTCATACTGCTTCATGTATTTATTTTTTGATTTTTCCGGTAGAAGATTGTTAATTGCTTGTTGAGCATGAATTAATATTTCAGGTGGCGTTCCAATAATACTACCATCGCTACTTTCCTCATTTGTTGAAGACATTTCAAACACAAAAGCAAATTCAAAGTTATGACAATGAAACGAAAGGCGCGCGATATTCTTTTTTTTAAAGTGAAAACCGCGCCAACCTTTTTTTTTTTAATTTGGGCGCGCCGCGTCTTTACAGCCAGTGACGACACAGATCATTACAAAATTTCTTGCGTGCAACCCGAAATATAAAATCATATTTAGTATAATTAATCAATGCATATGTTTCTTCAAACCATTTAACGATATTGTTATCGCATTTTCGAGTTTTTTTTTCCGAAAAACTTTTTTGATGTAGGTACATTCGTTTAGAACGTCTATATAGCTTGTGTAAAGTCGGCAGTGTCATATAAAAAAAAGTATTAACTTACATGCATCCATGGCTCGTTTTGGAATTAAAAAAAAACATAACTGTGGAATAATGGATTTTCATACAATATTACTACATGGGTAAAGTGTGTAATAATGGATTTGCATACAACATTATTAACCAGATTTTGAAGGAGGATTAATGAGCAACTTTCTCCCCAATTAATAGGTTAGTTTGAATTGACTTTCCGAGTAAGTGTAGTATAAAGTATATTTATTCTTTACGTTCTTTGT
This sequence comes from Aethes cnicana, assembly GCA_963971205.1. Classification (NCBI taxonomy): domain Eukaryota; kingdom Metazoa; phylum Arthropoda; class Insecta; order Lepidoptera; family Tortricidae; genus Aethes; species Aethes cnicana. Next base: position 6,816,095 of record OZ020295.1, on the reverse strand, counting down.
TTAAACGTGGGAACGGATGCGAACAAACAATATATTATTTGCTTTTCAGTTGCACTTGGGGATAATGGCCGACACGTTTGCAAATAATAAATTAAGTAAATACATACTTAGCAGAGGTGGCGTTTTCTCATGTAAGAGAAAGTTCTGAAACAGTTGTACTATTGAAATGCGAACTTGAAGACACGGCAGTACTCTAATTAGACCTTTTGCTGAGAAAAGCTATTATGAATCTTAGACCATCCGGTCCTCAGATTCTTAAGCTACCCATTCTAAATATTAAATCAATTAAAAACCGGCCAAGTGCGTGTCGGGCCACGCGCAAAGTATAGGGTTCCGAAGTTGACGATGGCTACAGTACCTTTCTAAGACTTATTTAGCGTCTTAGCTAGCCTGTGGCATGACGTGCCCGCCCGACGCCCCTGCCGCTCGAGATAAATCATTGGTTTTTTAATCATTTCATAAGTTGGTCGACTATTATTCATAAACTAGCTTCTGCCCGCGACTTCGTCCGCGTGGAATTTGTTAATAGCCTTCCCGCGAGAACGATGCATTTTCTCGGGATAAAAAGTAGCCTATATGTTGACCAGTGTTATAAACTACCCCCATACCAAATTTTGTTTCAATCCGTCCAGTAGTTTTCGAGTTAAATCCGGACAACATACATACATACATACAGTATTTTTTTCTAAAAATCGTTATTTTGTGTACAGTTTCGTTCATATAGTCCCTTTGACTTGATAGTTTCTTTTAATTTTAAATTTTCAGCCGCGACTTCTTCTACAGAATTATCTAAATATATAAAACTCAAAGGTGACTGACTGACTGACTGACTGACTGACTGATATAGTGATCTATCAACGCACAGCCCAAACCACTGGACGGATCAGGCTGAAATTTGGCATGCAGGCAGATGTTATGACGTAGGCATCCGCTAAGAAAGGATTTTGCAAAATTCCCACGGGAACGGGAAAAAAAGGGATTTTTACATTTTAATGTTTAGGCGCGTACGAAGTCGCGGGAAACGTTGTAGAGATCTGAAATTTGGCATGCAGGTTCCTTGGGGAGCGTAGGGTAGCACTAAGAAAATACTACCCGAAATTCCCACGGGAACGGGAAAAAACGTTTTTTTTACATTTTAAGGTGCGTACGTAGTCGCGAGGATCATCGTAGAGAGCTGAAATTTGGCATGCAGGTTCCTTGGGGAGCGTAGGGAAGCACTAAGAAAGGACTTCCCGAAATTCCTACGGGAACGGGAAAAATGGGTTTATTACATTTTAAGGCCCGTACGTAGTCGCGGGGATCATCGTAGAGAGATGGAATGTGGCATGCAGGTTCCTTGGGGAGCGCAGGGGAGCACTATGAAAGGATTTCCCGATATTCCCACGGGAACGGGAAACATGGGATTTTTAGATTTTAATGTTTAGGCGCGTACGAAGTCGCGGGAAACAGCTATCTATCTAAATATATAAAAGAAGAAACTGACTGACTGACTGACTGACTGATTGACTGACTGACTGACATATCAACGCAGAGCCGAAACTACTGGTCGTAGAGAGCTGAAATTTGGCATGCAGGTTCCTTGGGGAGCGTAGGGAAGCACTAAGAAAGGACTTCCCGAAATTCCTACGGGAACGGGAAAAAATGGGTTTATTACATTTTAAGGCGCGTACGTAGTCGCGGGGATCATCGTAGAGAGATGAAATTTGGCATGCAGGTTCCTTGGGGAGCGTAGGGGAGCACTAAGAAAGGATTTCGCGAAATTCTCACGGGAACGGGGAAAAAAGGGA